>VANL01000002.1:0-266824 GCA_006352455.1 Brachionus sp. 'Tiscar' | reverse complement strand
GTGTAGATAATTCACTTAATCAAAGTATTGATGACGATTTGGCTATTTTATTTGAGTTTATTGACGAAACCTTTAATTCAAATTCAAGCCAAACATCAAGAGAAAAGTTGAACACTAGTGTAGATAATTCACTTAATCAAAGTATTGATGACGATTTGGCTATTTTATTTGAGTTTATTGACGAAACCTTTAATTCAAAAAGGCAAAAGTTGAAAATTTCATTATTGTAAATAGTTAATTCAAAATTTGTTTGTCGTTTTTTCCGATTTTTTCATTAGGTTGATATTTTATTTATCACTTTAAATTTAAATTGTTTGTTTATCTTTGCTCTTAGTTGTATATTTTACGATTGATTTAATTAACATTTTTTTTATTTTCAATTTATTGTTTTTGTTTTCGATTGTTTCAGATTCCAATTTTTGTATTATTTGTAAGTCTATTAATGAGATTTTTGGATTGGTTTGGTTTTTTGCATTGTCACTTTTCTCCAATTTTCTTATTTTATTATTTTTCTTTCCTTTTAATTTTAAATAATATAGTTTTTGCTTATTCAGATAATAAAATTGTAAATATAGATTAAACTGAGGACTGTTTTGTTAAATCCTAATATATTTATCTGATTTATACTGTCTTTTTTTTTGTACTCTTATCTTTCAGTTTGTTTTTTTCAAATTAACTCAATTAAAATAAAGTTTGATTATCTATTTGTTTGATTGTTTGGATTTTTTTTTTAATTTAAATCATAAATTTTTTTCTTGAAAATTATCTTTCGAATAATTTAATTTTTAACAATTATTTGATTAGAAATTAATAGAATGCTTCAATACTAAAAATATATTAATTCAATCATTTGCTGATTTTTACCAGTTTCTCTTTCAATTAAAATAAGTTAATTAAGAAATTTAAAATTTCATTTGAAAGAAAATTCATTCTAAATAAAATAATTTAATAAGGAGTTTTACAATTACATTCAAAAAATCTTTTAAATACAATTGCTTATTCGATTTATTAAAATTTTTAATTTTTCTCTTTCTTTTATTTGAAAAAATAATTATTTTTATTAAAAAAAACCTAACTTTTTCTTAAAAAATTTTATATTTTTAATGAATCAATTATTAAATTTTGCATGATAAAAGTGATTTTTACTCATATGAATTTTTTTTTATTCAAAATTATGCAATCTTTGGCTTTTCATAATGTTTAAATGGATTTGTTTTAATTTTAAGAGATTCTTTAATTTTTTTAACTTGATATTTACTTCTTTGATAATAACTATTCAAAATTAAAATAAAAATAAACAAAAGATTTAGATGGCAAAAATTTTTACTCCTTCAAATCGTATTCAACTTACTAACGTTGCAGTAGTGCGTTTAAAAAAAAGTGGTCATCGATTTGAAATAGCTTGCTACAAAAATAAAGTTATTTCGTGGCGAAACAAAGTTGATACTGATCTAGACGATGTTTTACAGTCACATACCGTTTTCGTCAATGTAAGTAAAGGTCAAGTTGCTAAAAAAGAAGATTTGATGTCTGTCTTTGGAACCGAAGATCAAACAAAAATTTGCCTAGAAGTAAAAAAATGAATGACCTTTTATTCGTATTATATTTTTTATTTTTAAAATAAAACCAACAAGATTTTAGAAAAAGGAGAACTTCAAGTGTCGGATAAAGAACGACATCAACATTTAGATAATTTATTTAAAGAAATCGCTACGACAGTTTCAGAAAAATGCATCAATCCGATGACAAAAAGGCCATATACAGTTACTCTAATTGAACAAGCAATGAAAGATGTGCATTTTTCTGTAAATCCCAATAAAAATGCTAAAGTGCAAGCTTTAGAAGCGATCAAGCTTCTTCAATCTTCAGGAACTTTGCCAATTGAAAGAACTCAAATGAAAATAAGATTGGATATACCTCAAAAAGAAGCAAAAAAAATTAAAGATAAATTAATTAAAATCATGAAAAAAATTGAAAGTGAAGAGTATAATGCATCTTCGTTAGAGATAGTAAATTTTAGAGTAAATTTGATAAAACTCATAAAATACGAATTTTTGAAGATTGGAATAATTGATCCCGGGAGTTTTAGAGAGATCGATGAACTTCTTCAAACAGAAACGAGAGGGAAAGGAGTAATGGAAGTAGTGAGTTTTAAAGAAATGGTTGAAAATGAAGAAAAAATCGAATAAAATTTTTGAAAAAAATATTTTTATTTTAATAAAATAAATAAATAAGTAATCAATATTTTGATAAAAAAGTAAAAAAAACTATTTAAAAGTAAAGATTGAACAGTTGATCTTAAAAATGAGACAATTTAAGAGCTCTCATTCAAATAATGAATATATGAGGCTTGTTTTTAAAATCATGTGTAAAGATTAAAAAAAGCGTTTGATCTAAAGATCAAAGATTAAAGTTATAAATTTTGAAATTTAAGAAAGTCTAAAATAAAAAGTCTAACAAAAGCCTATGATATACCTATAAAAGTTCAAATTTGACCATAACCACAAAATCAAATGAAGGTAATTTGGATGATG
Organism: Brachionus sp. 'Tiscar'; assembly: GCA_006352455.1. Classification (NCBI taxonomy): domain Eukaryota; kingdom Metazoa; phylum Rotifera; class Eurotatoria; order Ploima; family Brachionidae; genus Brachionus; species Brachionus sp. 'Tiscar'. Next base: position 264,290 of record VANL01000002.1, on the reverse strand, counting down.
TTGATATTTTATGGCATAGATGATAATTTTAAAAAAACTAATGCTGTAGATAAAAGTTCAAATTTGTTTTGAACAAATTTTTTTTTCTCATTTATATAGTTATGTCTGAGTTTTATTTATATTTTTGTTTTTTTTATTTGCTGCTTGATTTTATCAAAACCTAGTTGATTTACGATGTCCATTTTTGACTTTTAAATTTTTTTTATTTTCCTCTAATATTCAAGTATTGTGTAAATGATCAATAAAAATTTAAATTTAATTTAAATAAAATATTGACCGAATTTTGTTTTTCTCAAGCTACAGTATTATTCACCTGATTTAAACTGTCTTTTTTTTAACTTTTATCTTTCAGATTGTTTTTTCTAATTTACTCAATTAAAATAAAATTTTTTTATCTATTTGAAATTTAATTTTTTAGTATTTTTGTGTTCTTAATTTAAATCATAAATTATTTTTAGCTTTAATTTAATTATCATGATAATAAAAACTGCTTATAGCTTTTAAAATTAACTTTCTAATAACAATAAAATTATTACTTTATTAGAAAAAGAAACATGTATTTATCGCATTATAAGACCATTTTATCATGTATAATTTTCCTTTTTCATTTTGGTTTTATTGACTCTTCATTAAGCAAAATAAAAACTAAATCAAGTTGGTTTATAGACCAAAATGGTCGCATTGTTCTTTTTCATGGATTCAATGCAGTTAGCAAACAATTTCCATGGGTACCTGATCATTCAAATCTTAATCTTAAAAATGAAACTCAACTTTCGCTATTCAAAAAATGGGGATTTAATTCCGTAAGACTTGGGTTAATGTGGACCGGACTATATCCTAAAAAGAATCAACTTAATCTTACTTATGTGAATGAAATTTTAAGTATTGTTAAAGGTCTTGAAAAATATGGAATTTACACTATTCTTGACCTCCACCAAGATATGATGTCATCAAAATTGTAATCTGAAATAATTATTTTTAATTGATTTTATTTTTATTTTTATTTTACATTTTTAGTGCTTCTTATGACGGCTTTCCACTTTGGTTTTTAAATGAACTTCCTGATTCAAAGCTTAATTTTCCATGGCCTATTACAAATAAGACAATTGAATTCAATATTTTCGCATCTTATATAACTGAAGCATGTGGTTTTGCTTTCCAGTGTCTTTATGATAACATTAATAATGTACAAGAACATTTTTTTAATTACTGGAGAACTGTTTCACAAATATTCTCAAATTCAACATCTATTTTAGCTTATGAGCTAATAAACGAACCATGGGTTTATTTATTGAAGATAAACTATTTTTTTTTAAACTTAAAATTTGTTTTAAGGCAGGAAATATATATCAAAATCCTTTTCTTTTGCTTCCTGGTATTTCAGACAAAGTAAATCTACTTCCCTTATATGATAAAACTTATGCAGAAATTAGAAAATATGATCAAGAAACAATTGTTTTCTATGAACCAGTAACTTGGGGTCTGGTTACATCAAAAGGTGCATTTGGTACCGGTTTTGATAGAGCACCGAGTAATGACTCGTCGGGAACTGCGTTGTCTTGGCATTTTTATTGCTGGCTACTTGATGTTGACCCAAATTTGTTAGTGAATGGAACTTTTCCTGAGTTTGTGCGGGAAATCTGCTCTGATTGGCAACTGAATTCTTTTTTTAAATCGGTAAAAGACGAAAGCGAAAAACTCGGTGGATCAGCATCTTTTTTAACCGAATTTGGAACTTGTGTTTATCAAGATCCAGTTACGCATCAATTAAACTTAGATAATTGTAAATTTGTTTTAGATGCATCGGATGATCATTTTCAGTCATGGACTTATTGGGATTCAAATTTTTTCGGTCCGAATTCCCAAATTAATGATGAAATTATAAAATTATTTAGCAGAGTATTTCCAATGGCTACAAACGGTATACCGATTAATTATTCATACAATACAACTACAAAATATTTTATTTACAATTATCAAATTGATATAAGTAATTATCATCAAGCGATACAAACGACAGAAATTTTTGTTCCCGAATTTGCTTATCCAAATGGTTTTAAAGTCAACCTAAGTGATGGTCTAAGATGGACTTTTAATCAAAGCTTAAGTCGAGTTGAAATTAGTATTGACTTAGAAATAAGAAATAAATTTTTTCAAATTAAGGATTTTATTTACAAGAAGCTTGTTTCGGTAAAAATATTTCCAAAAGCATAAAAGACAAAAAAATTTACTATTTAATATTATTATTTAAAAACATAAATTTTTGATAAATTTATTTTTTTTTCTTGTTTTATCATATGACTAAAAAATAAAATTTTTGAAAATTCAGCATAGTATTTTAAAATATTAAAACTTTTTAGTTTTGACTGGCCATTTTGAAAGATAAAAATGGTGAGTTTTTTTTAAGTTAAAGAAATAATTTATTATTCAAATTCTTTGATTTTATAGCTAGTTCTAGTTATTGGAGATTTTCATATTCCGTATAGATCTCATGGTTTACCAAAACGATTTAAAAGTCTGCTTGTACCAGGACGAATTCAGCATATACTCAGTACTGGTAATTTATGTAACAAAGAGACTTATGACTTTTTGAAGACTCTAGCAAATGATGTTCATGTAGTTAGAGGAGACTTTGATGATGTAAAAATTTTTGAATTTTTTTTTGTAGATGTAGCTAATTTTTTAATTTAGGTGATAGATTTTCCCGAGCAAAAAATTGTAACAGTTGGACAATTTCGAATCGGTTTAACTCATGGACATCAAATAGTACCTTGGGGTGACAAAGAAAGCTTAACAATGCTTCAGCGTCAACTTGACGTTGATGTTCTTATTACAGGACACACGCATCAATTCGAGGCGTTTGAAGAAGATAACAAATTTTTCATTAATCCTGGCTCTGCAACTGGTGCATATAGTCCTTTGAGACAGTAATTGTAAAAATAAAGCTTAAATAATTTAATTAATATTTTAAATTTAAGTTCATCTACACCATCGTTTGTTTTGATGGATATTCAAACTTCTACTATTACTATTTATATCTACAAATATTTAGAGAATGAGTTAAAAGTTGAAAAAATGGAATATTCAAAAAAATAGTTTCGTTTAATATTAATATATATTTTAGTTTATGTTCAACTTTAATATTATGTTTTAAATTTTTATTTTAGTCAAAAACAAAAACGATATACCATTTTTGTTTATTTGGCTACTGAAAAAAAGAATTTTTTAAATTATCTAAAAGTGATTTTTGAATAAAATATTTTAATTAAAAAAACTCGAATTAATCAAAAAAATTTAATTATTGATCCCGTTTTAAATGTATGGCTGAAAAAGAAAGAAAAACTCGAATAAATTTTAAAAAAATATTCTGTCTTTTTATTTAATAAAAATTAACTTATCGTTTCAAAATTGTACTTTATTATTAAGATTTTTTCATTGATAGACAATGAGATTTAAATGTTAAAAGCTATTTTACTTTCTGTACATTTTGTACTTTTTGGGTTTTTTTTATTTCTAGACTCCTTTACTTTTAGTACTTTTTGTACTTTATGGTAATTTTACTTTATTTTTGCCTCGTTCCTTTTTTTACTTTCTGTAATTTCTGTACTTTTTGTAATTTGTAGTTAATTTAATATATATTTAAAAAATCTAAAGGGATCCGGGGCGAAGCCCTAGATTCGGTTTTGTTGTAGATTAGAGAACTATTGGTAATAATTAAAATACAGAAAGTAAAGGGGTCTAGAAATAAAAAAAACCCAAAAAGTACTAAAAGTATTAAATTATTAAAATAATTTCAGAGTCAGAATTTTATACAATCAAGTCAAGGTTTTTTGGAAGATATAATTTATATAAATGAAAATTTATGGAAATTATAGTATTATGAGATAGGATCAAAAACTGAAATCAACTGATATTAAATCAGATCAAATAATCTCATATAGTATAATATCATGGTATGATGTGGCAGGTTAATTTTCCTCACTTTTTTCTAATTTTTTAAGAAAAATTCAAATTTACGAAAGAGCTATTTAATACTTAAAAAATATTGAATTAAATTTGATTATAGAATTAAATGAAGAAAATCTAAAATTTTTTTTTACTAAATAAAATTGTATCTCTTGTATATAATCGAAAAATTTTAAATTTTTAAATTGATGAAATTAGTAATTTAAATTAGCATAAAAAAGAAATCATAGATTCTTGTTTATTTTTAAAATAATTGAAAAAAAATCATTTAGACATTCGGCAACTTAATATTTTTCATATAGAACAATCACGAAAAGTAAATAGTTAAATTAATAGCTTTTATTTTGCTTAATCAGTAAAATCGAATAATTTGCTTAAAATTTCCAAAGATTTTTTGTCTGAAAAGCGAACTCATATATTTCAGAAATTTAAAAATTTTCATTTTGCCACTATAAAAGCAAGTTTTGAAAAAAAAATTAACAAAAAAATAAAAAAATGTTAAACATAAAACTTTTTATTACTGGTAAATTTAGCTGAGTAAAAAATTCCAAAAAGCTAGTTAATTATTAATAATAAGTTTTGCTTGTTATTATCGAGACAGTTGAGCCAAAAAGATTCCATGGTTCATTTGAATCAAGTGAATCCCGGGAATCTTGGGAAAGAAAATTCGAAAATGGAGACTTTAATCAATCGTGCATTGTTAAAAGATGGAAAACTTTTTGCAAAGATAATTTAGAATGCCAATCTAATCTTTGTCTGTGCCCTTCAAACTCTACATGGAATGGAAAATATTGTGGTATGAATTTTAAATAATTATAAATAGTATTGATGAATTGAGATTTTCTCTTGTGAAGATACATTTGGAATGGAATGTAGTAAAAATTACCAATGTAAAATTCAAGGTTTAACATGTTCTAATGGAATTTGCGCGTAAGCAATTAAATTTTAATTTTAATAATTATTTAACTTTTACTTAATTTAAGATGTCCTGGTGACTCTGTTTGGGATGGGCAAAGATGCGGTACTGAATAATTTTTTTATTTTAAAACTATAAAAAATTAAAATTTCAGATTTTTACAACAAATCTTGTGTTAGTTCACGTGTTTGTAAAAAACAAGAACTAAGATGTACACAAACTGATTCTGGAAATAAATGCTTGTAAATAAACACCGAGATCATTTTATTCATATTATTTTACTTTTTTCATTTAGATGTCCAGCTGGAGAATGGAATGGAATATTTTGTGATACTTTTAATGTCTCTTGTAGTTTTAGATTTAGGGACAAAACATGCAATCGTGGACTAAGATGCTTGTCAGAAAGCTGTCAGTAAGAAAAGTTTTTCAATGTTGTTAATTACATTTAAATTAATTTTTTTTTTTAATTATGGGTGTCCTATTGGAAACTGGAATTCTGTTTTAGGAATATGCGGTAATTCAAATTATTTTTCAAAAGAATAGTTTTGCTTTAATATTTCAGATTAGATTCTTTACCTTATAATGCAAGATGCCATCTTTCAAACAAGTTTTATTCAAATGAAAATGATTTTGATGTAGATCGATGCGACTCTGCAGCAAATTTGGAATGCAATGGACACAGATGTGTTTGCAAGCAAGGATTTTCTTTAACTAACGGTGTTTGTGGATAAGATTCATTTTAAAATTTTTTTATTTAGTAAATCAAAAACTTTTGTAGATTTAACTTTTTTGCAGTACTAATATAAATAGTAAATAAAGAAGCAGAAAATTTAATGTTTATTTTTATGAAAGTTGATATTGAAATTCTGTGCCTATTTTTCTCAATATTATTTACTTAGAAAAATTAAGACAAGAAGAAAATAAAATAAAATCAGCAAAATAAATACATTGCTAATGAAGATTTAATCTTTTTGAATTTGTCTAAATATTGGTATTTAAAAAAATAATTGAATTTAGTCTATTTACTTGAGTTAATAATTTGTGCTAATTTGCCTTTTAAAATTTTTTGATACTTAAGACGAAATTAAAAAATGTCCTGATTAAATATGTGCACAATTTTCAGTTTTAAAAAATATAAAAGTCACGATTTTAAAAATTAAAAAAATAGCATCTAAACAAAAATATTTTATTTTATAAATTCTGAATTTCGGTAATGTCCTTTGGAAAATAATTTTTTGTTACTGCTATTTTAATAAAAACTCATCAATAAAAAATTATTTAATAAACTCAAATTTAGTTAATAAAGTTAAATTTTTTTTATTATAAGTATTTTATTTTGATTAAATTAGACTAAACTTTGATAAATTAGATACATTTTTTTTTCAATTTTAAGATTAATCAAAAGGCTAATTATCGTGTCGTAAAATACTGATTAACTTCATTTCTTAATATATTCATTCATTAATAATATTCATTATAAAATATAAATAAAATACAAAATATTTAAAATATTAAAATATTTAATTTTTTTTCTGAAATCACCTTGTACCATAATTATTTGATGCTTAAAAAATGAAACTAAATTTTAAGTTTTAAAATATTTTGTGAGTTCTTAATTAATTATCTATTTTAAAAATTAATTGCTATATTTTTTATCTAAAATATTTCATAATCTATGAATTTAATAAAAAGTAAAATTTTTTAGATCAAATGAACTACTAAATAATCTTAATAAATATATATTTTAGGCATGCATTAGTATTTGTACCTTTTTTATGCTTGCGAAAATAGATACCTATTTTTTAAAATAAAAATATAAAATTTTATACTCGTAAATAGCAAAAACTTCAAATAAGACAAAATTGAAAATTTTGTCTAAAACTAATTGTCTAATTGTTAGGTTTATTTTGTCTAATTACTATATAATTTATTCAAATAATATATTACTTAAATATTATATTGATATACCAATAACTAATACATGAATATTATATGAATACAATTTTTTTTTTTTATAAATTTATTTATATTAATTATGATTAAATTTCTAAATGATAACGTAAATAAATTTTAAATAAAATTTTCCTGTATTATTTTGTAATGAGAATGAATTACTAAAATGATCAGCATAAAATGAACGATTATATTGAATTTAAGCCACTTGATTCAGATGTTGCATCTGAAATTCATTCTTTTCAAATACGTTCATTTTTAAAGCCTACCATTTGTTTTTATTGTAATGACTTTATCTGGGGTGAAGGCTTTGTCGGCTATTCATGTTTAAAATGTTCACAATGTGTACACATCAAGTGTAAACTATTTGTTAATAATAAAAAATGTTTTGAAAACGATTCAGAAACAATTGATAAGATTACACGCAAAGCCCTCTTTCCTGTAGAGAATTGGTGCGTTAACACAGTCAAAGAATGGATGGCTGTTGTAAATTTACACCGTTATTCAGAAATATTCGGAAATTATGGTATCAATGGAGTTAAATTATTGAGTCTTGATGTTTATCAGCTATTTGCTTTTAGAATTAGAGATCCCTTCCATCATGCTGCCATTCTACAAGCTCGAGATGAGCTTATATTCAAATCTAAGCTTTATTCAAACGTTCAACAAATAGTTCTAGAACAAGAAGATACTAAAAAGAATCTTTTTCAAAACCAATTTAAAGCTGATAATCATCACTTTTTGCTAAAAACTGCTTCTAAATTAACTGATTGTAGTATTTGTAAGCGCCCATTACTTGGCATTCTTCATCAAGGACTTCAATGTCAGAAATGTGGTCTTCTCTGTCACAGACAATGCTCTCAAATAGGCCTTCCTCAATGTAGGCAAAATCCTGAAAATTATAAGCCAAAAAAAAATGTAATTTTTGGTGCCAATTTAATTGAGATAATGAGTCAAGACGGATCTGAAGAAGTGCCTTCTTTTTTAGCTCGTCTTTTTAAGAATATTGAAGAAAGAGCCTCAAAAAATAGTGAAGATTTATACGATGTGTATCGTTTAAGCGCTGACAGCAGTAAAATTGATAATTTAAAGGATTTTATAAACGAAAATGGAATTGAATTGGTTAATTTAGACACTTATGATCTAAACACTGTAGCAGCGTTGGTTAAAAGCTTTCTAAGAGATCTTCAAGACAGTATAATACCTGAATATTTATATGACAAACTAGTTTCGAGAATTCAGACAATGAAACTTGATGAGCTTAAGCAAATTGTGTATGAGCAATTAAATCCTGTTAATTATAAGTGCTTGAAGTCTGTTCTGGTACACTTGATTCGAGTGTGGAATTTTCAGCACAAGGTTCGAGGTTGTCAATACTTGCCAGACAAGTTGTTTCACATATTTCGAAGTATTCTGATAAGGCCAGAATGGCAACAAATCACCAAAATTGTCTACAATATTGACAATCAAACATTAGTTATTCAGAGATTGATGCTTGAAATTGACTGGGAAATTGAACTGCCCGAATACAAAGTGCGACCCAAGCGTCCTGCGGCACCAATTGATCACGAATTGACAGCATCAATAACTAGCGAAAAAATAGATTCTGTAAACGAAAATCAATGGTTTTGGGGTGACATAAACAGAGATGAGACCTATCTTATTCTGAAAAACTGTCCAGATGGAAGTTTCCTTGTACGCAATTCAACAGATAAAAGTTTTGATTCACCTTACACTCTATGTGTCATGAAATCAGGATTGGTCAAATCAATAAAAATTTTTCGCCACGAACAATCAAATGGTGATTTTTATGACATAGAAAAACCTTGTCGATTTGACTCAGTTTCCAGTCTAGTATCATATTATTCAAGAGTTTCTCTACGAGAATATAATCACAATTTAAATTTAGTACTAACATACGGTGTATCTAAATACAAATTTGGCAAAACTACTCAATGGAGCATTGATAAGTTGTATTCATCGTTCCAGGATGCTTTCAATCACTTTGAGCAGTTAACTAAAAAATATGATAACTTAGAAATCGAGATAAACAGTGTTAGAGAAGACTTATCTAATAAAAAATTAGCTATAGAAGCACTTGATAAAATTATAGAAATGTACAATCAACAAATTAACCAAGTTGATAGGATAATTAATAACAATCTTTACAAGAAAACAAATGCCATTTCTACAACCAGACTTTTGGTATCTCAATTGATGCCAATGAATTTGAGTGGCAGGTCACAAGATAATGCGAATGACGATGAAGCAAGTCAATTAGATTCATTGATGAAAAAAAATAAGCAAAAATTAGAATCAAGAATCAAAGAATTCAATATTAAAAGAGAAAATTTGAAGGATGAAGTTGATTATTGCAATACTGTTTTAAATCAACTTCAGGAAGAACTAGATTTGCTAAGACCAGAACTGGTTGAAATGCGCAAAAAGAGAGAAAACTATCACATGTGGCTAATTCAACGAGGAGAAAATGATGACAAAATTCAAAATAATTTAGAGCGAATGTCTAGATCAAATTTAAATGAATATTTTGAATTGCCTCAAGAAACTGGAATGGTCTATTCTGAAAGTCAAGATTTCAGTAATCAGAATGAAGATTGTCATGGAAATTCATTAAATTGGTTCTTGGTCGACTGCACTAGAGAACAAGCAATTGAAATTCTCAAGTCTAAACCGAACGGAACTTATTTAGTACGACCAAATACTAAACCTAATTCAAAATATATTTTAAGCATGGTTTGTAATGAAGAAATTAAGCATATTTTAATTGAAGAAAATAATTCAGGCTGCTTTCTAAAATCAAGCTATGCTAGGAGAAAGATGGTATTTAATTCAGTGCGAGACGAGCAAGATTATTTAAATTCATCAACAACGAGCTTAAATAGTTCATTTGAAGAAACAAAATCAAATGATAATAGATCTGAGGAAGAGATTAAATTTAAGACACTCAGTGAATTAATTGTATTTTATTCAAAAAACCCGATTAAATTAGCAAATTTAATTTTAGATTTTAATTTATCTATACCAGCTTTTTTAAAACAATAATTTTATATTTAGAAATAACTATTGAATAAATTTTTAATTTTTACAGTTGATTTTATAAATTTCTACATGAGCAAAAAGATTTAATTTGATTTATTTACTTCAAAAACATTCTTTAAAACGTATTCATATTTTAAAAAATTTAAGACTTTCTGGAAAAATTTTAGTCATATATTTTAAAATATTTGATCAAGTAAAAATTTATACAAATATTATTGCATACAAACACGAAAAAGTCAATGCGAATGTTAAAATATTATTTTTCTAGACCAAAAAATTCTAATTTAAAAAAATTTAAATCTGAATAAATTAACTTTCTAACCAGCAGAAATATAACTTGAAAATATTCAAAAATTTAAAAACATATTTTAATCTAATATTGTATCAAGCAAATCATAAATCAAAAAATATTCATTTTATTTAATATTTATAAATGGTAAATTTTCGAATTTTTTTTCATCTAACTCAATATTTTTATCAAAGTGATTCTTTAAGTTAGTTGCAATTAGTTTATCTTTTAATTCCACTAGATTTTTTATGCCAACTTAATCGCCCCTTCGATTACAAATGCTACAAAATCTGTTTCTCAAATTATTCATAGCCATTATTAATATTTCATAAATTAAGTATTGGATAATATGAATATTTTTTTAAAAATTTTTATTTGTTTTAATTTTTCAGGTTTAGTAAGTATAAATGAGCAATTCATAATATAGAGTAAAGAATGATAAATAAATTGACCTTCTTCCACTCGGAAGGTAATTTAGATTCATGAAGTGACTGAACAAATAAAAACGACAAGGGGCCAGCTAAAATAGTTGCACACTTTTTAAGAGCATGGCTGGATACCTTGTCAGTATCTGGTGTTTTGTCATTGCAAAGTCTCTGAAGTTTTTCAAGAACTATTTCTTGCCTTACAACTTTTTCAATGCAGAAAGCCGGGCTGGATGAGGACGCCTTTTGAAATTTATTTTGGCAAAATCGGGCATTGTTTGTGGCGTCGGAGAGTCAAACACTGAGTGAAAGAAACTATTAAAAGATTACCTCATATTTGCAATAGAAGTTGTATTATCGCAAATAAGTTGATCATCTTCATTCTTTAATGCAGCAATTGTTTCCCTTGCTGAAAATTCACGGTTCAAATATGAATAAAGTCTTTTTGGATTATTTTTGGAATCCTGTGCAAGTTTTAGCTCAAATTCAATTATGTTTTATTTGATGGCTATTTTTACCACTTTCTTCTCGCTCTTCTGTGCTTTTCAATTAAATCCTTATTTTTCTTTCTCACACGCATAAGAATGAACAGACGTCTCTTGCGTCGTCTATGTTGTTTTACAAGACGCCTTAAAGCTGAACCAAATATTTCTATTAATTAACAACTACAGTCAATCCTCGATATAACGAGCAAGTTGGGCGGAAATTTCGTTGCTCGTTATATCGAAATTGCATTGAAAAAGATGGGCAAAAAAATTTTTTTTTTCAAAATGTTTATTGGTAAAAAAATAAATAAAAAAGGAAAAAAAATACAAAATTATTGTTTTTTTACAAAATCTTTAATAGATGTTTGTTTGGTATTACATTTTTCAATCACAACATTTTCAATATTAAACAAAAAATCAACTATTTTTGAGAAATCTTGGTTTTTATTCAAAAAAAATCTTTTAAATCATTAATTTTATCGATAGATTCTTTTGAGCTTATAACAGGTTTTTTAGGTTTTTCGATTTCTTCGACATCAGAATCACTGTCTGTTATAGGAAGATTTTATTCTTAAGAAAATGATTAAGCGGTATTTCATTATAAGCTCGTTATATCGAAACTCGTTATATCGAATTAATTTTTATATCTTTTTCTATAGCTCGTAATCGGTTCTAGCCAAGTCGCTCGTTATAAAGGGTCTCGTTATACGGAGGATTGACTGTATATTAATAAATTTCTTCTTTTTTTTTTTAAAAAGATTGCACTGGAGAAAGAATATTTGCCATGTTAAAAAATTTGTATATAAGGTTAAGAGTAGTCAATTTTTATTCTATAAAAACAATTAAATGAACATAGCAACTGTCTTTTTTTTTATTTTTCAATTTTTTTCAAAATGAGCGTCAAGACATTCGAAATAAATTCATAAAAAATTGACTAATTGTCTCGGCAATCGATAAAATAGAGCGAATTAAAGGATTTTTAATTTGCAGGAAAAAATTAGTTAAAAGTTTAAATTCCGAAAAAGCTTATAAATGTAAAAGTCATATGCTAAAATTCAATATATTCTTTAAAAATCTAAAATTTGAAATACAAAATTAATGTTGCTAAAAATTAAAAAGCATAACAGGTTCTTATTTTTGATAGAAGGCGCCTTTCTTTTGAAACTTGAAAATTTTTTTTCTAGCTATTTGAAATGATAAATTTTAAAAAAATAAAGGAAATCTAAAAACAATTTTGAAAGCGATTTTGTTTAATTCAATCATTTATAAAGGAAATATTTCAAAATAAAAGTAAAATTCAATTAAGTTTTCAGTGCATTCTTTTGGTCATATCATTTAAAAAAAACTGATGGGAAAAATAGGCAGAGTATTAAAGTTAATAATTATTTTAACAAAAATAGTCCTATGCTCCGCAAGGAGTAAAAAAAATTGTGGGCATTGAATATAAAGAAATATTGAAATTTAATTTTTTAAATATCTCTAGATATTATAAAGGTATAAAAAAATAAGAAAAAATTTTTAAATATTGAATGATGCCTTATTAATAAGTTGAAGTTACAAAAAAAACTCATTATTAACAATAAGGATTAATAAAAAAAACTCAAAGATATAGTAACGTTAAGAAGCGATAAAAAGCTGATTCTAATAAAAAAGTTATCGATCAATACGATCAATGCTTAAATTTTCAACATTCAGGCTATCAATTTATAATAATATCAATTTGATCTTTATGGACTTTGTAAAAAAATTTAAAAAATTTGATATGAATTTATCAATGTTTTTTTGTTTTCAAAATAACAGTTAATTTTATATTTATAAAATTATGTTTTTAATTATTAAAATTTTTATTAAATTAAATAATGAAGTGTTAATCAGTCGACTACGATAAGGGCACTAGCCTGTTGATTAAACTTGAAATTGAAATTGATCTACTAATTAAAAATTAAAAAACTGAGGAATAATAAATTTTGAAAAAAACAAAAATTTCGAAAATTTGATTAAAAATCAAAAAAGTCTGAAATTAGAATAACTTATCCGATTTTAGAATAAATTATCAGCTAAAAAAATATTTGTAAGTGATACATATTTTATAATGGCCGAATATAATCAATTCAAAAACTATTTAATTTTTTAAAATTTTCCTCTAAAATTAATACTTAAGTGACTTAAAGAGCTCTTGTAGATATTATATTTTCTCGAAACGATGAGATTCAGATTTGAATATGAATGATATTCAGTTAAAATATTTAAAAACTAGATTTATCCTTTTAAAATTAAACATCGTATCAATATGATAAATCTATCAATATTCACTCTGTTTTATTGAAAAAGAAAATATTTCAAGTTGGGGGGGAGGATTATAAGGAGAAGGTTGAAGCTCCCACTCCTAGTAATAAAATAAAACTCTTATTTTTTTTTATTGAATTCATTTTTTAAAAATCAATTTCTAATTCTGTTAAATAAAAAAATACATTAACCGAATTCGAAGATATCCATTTATTGAGCTTAATTGGAAAATAAATGAATATGTTTTTTAATATTATTTTTTCAGTAATTACTTTGTCGAATTTTTCTTCTAAGTTGATATTCAAAGTCCTCACTAAGTGGTTTTGGCGGTTTTGGTTCAGGGAATTCGTTCAATTTTTCGTTATAATAATTTAATTTGTTGAAAACCTTTAAGCACCATGCAACACTTTCATCAAATTTTCTGAGTTCTACACCCAAGTCTTTCAATGTTGGATTTCTCGAATCAGAAGAAAGTTGATCACTAATAAATTCCTAAAGAAATTAACTTATTACTTCTTATTCAAACAAAAAAAATTATACCCTTTCAAAAAGATCCAAATTAAATTGTGGTCGTTTCATTACTTTTTCATATAAATAAACCATTCCTCTTAAAACTTAAAATAGAATTTCATTTTATAAGGTAGACTTGCTCTTAAACAAAAGAAATTAGTTGAGAATCTTATTCGAAAAAATAATAGCAAGTCTCATATTCATATTTTAAAGCTTTAGTTACAGTCTTGCCGGAGTTAAATGGCTTCTTCGAATAGTTGGTCGTTGAAGAAGTTGAAAAATGTAATCAACAATTTCGCTCAATAAAAACCGATCAGGTCTACAATATTTTAATTTAAAAAATATATTCAACTAAAATGAATTCATTATTTACCCAACAAAATCATATGTAACACCTTTTATATCTTTGTTATTCAAAATCTTCATTACGCCATCAGCTACATCTCTTTGCTAAAAAAAATATAGTATTAACTATCAAGAATTTTATCTTATAAGTACTAAATTACATGAACAGGCATCTTAATCGTCATTTCTCCTTTTTTCCACAATGGAATAGAATTGACGTTACGCCTCAAATCATTTGCGTAATAGTACAAAAATCTGTCTGTTTCACCATAAATATTAGACGGTCTGATGATTACTGCATCTTCAAATTCATCTCTAACAGCTTCTTCTCCTTCATACTTAAACAAATCAATAAAAATTGAGAATATATTTTATCTAGTATTTATACTTTAGAAATCAAAAATTGAGATGGCTTCAAAAAAATTTTTTGAGGATTAGGAGACGCATTCAAAGCAGAAAAATGAATAAATTTTTCAACACCACATTCTTTTGAAATTCTGGCCAAACGTCTCGGACCATCAACATGAAGATCATAATAGTTGAAATTTCTTAAATATTTTGTTAATTATTAAATTATAAAAAAAAAATAAAAAATAATTTTTTTTTCTAATTTTAATCTATCTTTCTTATTAAATATTTTTTGATTAATTATTTTACACTGTCTACATAATTGGTTATTAAATTTCTTTTATACTCCTGAATATTGAGAATAAATTATTTGGGTTCTAATTAAGAAAAAAGCTATCTTACGATGTTTCGTAATCAGCTCCAATACAATTTATTACTACATTTGAATATTGAACTGCTCGATGAATTTTTTCTTCATCTCTTAAATCATAGTCCTTTTAAAGAAATTGAAAAATTTTTCAAAAATGAATTAGGAGTGATCGTACCAAAAAAATGACTTGACCTAAGTCTCCTGTCAATTTTATAGTTCGAGCAGCCCACATATCACCGCGAGTTGGTATAATCATTTGACTACCTTCTTTTCCAAGTCTATTGCAAATAATTCGACCCATCATGCCTGTTGCTCCAAAAACAGTTACAACATTTCCGTTTACACTTGATCTTCCACCAGTTCCCCGTGCATATCTTGCTAGATTAAGAGAAGTAAGCAAGTCATTGCTTGGTGGGTTTGAATTAGTAGTATCTGTGCTATAATTTGGATAAAGATTTACTGTTGAACCGAATGATTCTAAAAATTTAAATAAAATATATAATTTTAATTTCAATTTTTTTTATTAGGGTTACTTGGATTCAAATTTTTTAAGTTAAAGCACACTCTTATGTTTTTACCAAGCATTTTGTTAGATCAATTGGACCTAAATTAAGCAAAAATTAAAGAGATAATGTAAAATCTAATGATGGAATTGAATAAATCGAAAAAAAGGACCACAAGAAAGTTTTTTTATATATTACAGCACGCAAACATAATACATATATGCAAATTTTTTAATTTTGATAGCTTGGTATATTTGAATATTGGATCTTTGTTAATTCATATACAGAGGTTTGTGCCGGATTCACTGAATAAACATATTTTCCGATTGCAAAATTAACTATAATTTTTCAAAACTTTTTTTAGATATTAATCCAAAAAAATAACTGATAAATTTGAATGACTTTAATTTTGAATAAAAATTTATAATTTAAAAACACAAAAAAACTTTCAAAAAAAATATTTTGTGCTATTTTAAATTTTAAATACTTGCTCTAATATTTTCTACATACAAAAAAAGCTTTTTTCCAAAATTCAAATTTTTAGAATAATTAAAAATTAAAAATAATCTATTTTTTTAGTTTTATTTTTTAAATTTGCTTTTAAGCAAATAAGAAACATTTCGTTAAAAGTTTTTATTTTTTAAAAAATTTTATTTTCAATTAAATTTTTTGTTTAAAGTTCTTGCTATTCCATAAGTTATTTACTAGTTTATTGCTAGAATTGTGATAACTGAGAAGAGCAGTTTACCAAGATTGATTGAACTGATTTTATTCTAGAAAGCAGTTTTTCACTATTAATCAAATCATTTGATTTTAATTTTTGCTCTCCTATTATTTTTTCTTTTTTGTATTTTAAATCATTATTTTGATTTATTGATTTTATTTTTTGGCAAATTATTTCAAAAGATAAAATGCTCATATTTTTTTGTATTTTTTTTGATTTGCTTTCTAAAGTTATCGTAGACAACTTAGAATCACTTTCAAAAAGCCATGGACACCAGCTTTGATGTTCTGTTAATGGATTGAACGTTTTTTTATCTGTTTTAGAAATAGAATAAAACGATCCTTGAGAGGAGTGATGTGATTTTCTTTTTAAGCACGCTTCGTTTTCTTCATTAATTGGTTTATTTGAATGGTTTTCTTCATTTATCGAAATTAAATTTACAATTTTGTATAATATATTTTTTACTACTAGCTCATCTGAATTTGATTTATGGTTGGATTTAAAATTCTCAAATTCAGTATTTATTTGACTTATTGCTGATTGTGAATTTTCTAGATTGTTTACTCGGTTGTAAAGCCACAATCCTACTTTTCTCAAACATTTTTCACAATTTAGAGTATCTTTATGTTCACTAAAAGATTATCTTTAGGTTTTTGTTTCTAAATAATTCAAAGTGACCAACTTATAAGTCCACCCACAGCAAGAAAGAATGTGTTTAATTTCAAACGATTCTTTGGATTCGTCAGATTCATTAGAATCTAATATATCATCTTTATCCATCAGCTTTTTTGATGGAATAAATAAAATTTAAATGGGTTACTATGATATTGAATTCAATTATTTACATTAAATATTTTCTCATCTAAACAAGGCAATAAAGCACACTTTTTATATGTTTGTAAGCGGTCAATAAAATTTCTGTGGAGATTTTCTTCATCATAAATATCAATTAGAATAAACCGATCTAAAAGGTATTTATTTTTTATTACGAATTTTTAATTGCTTTGAGAAAAATAACCTGGAATTTTATAAGCTCTCCAGGGACAAAAATTGTCATGTTTTTCAGCAAGTGACTTAGGATTTGTAACACATTTTTCATCGTATTTAATTGCTAAAAATCAGATTAAATTCAAATAAAATTTTTCAAAATTTGATTCATTTTTTACATGAAAACTTTGCCATTTTTACAGTAGTCAATGGTGATTGTGAGTGATGGTACAATATATTTGAACAAATCTCACATTTTAAAGTATCTTTATTTAAGTTGAACCAACCACGCCGGGCGCATTCAATGGGCGAAAATTCCAAAGGTTTCGCAAACCATTTATGCAACTGAATAAATGATTAAAAAGCATGATTTAAAAAACATTTTGTATCATTTTTACTTGATATGTTTGAAGTCTGTGTAAATATTTGTCATAGGACTGAATTGCTTTGGAATTAGGTTTTATTTTTCTGTATTCCGTCAATGAATCGTTCAATGATTCCATTATTTTTTAATTTATTCAGTTTAATTTAGGGATTTTATTTAAATAAATTAATTATTTAGAATAAATAAATTTAAAAGCAAAATATGTGTTTTAAAAGATTAGTTCACAAAGAAGTAAAATTTTAAGACCTTGCTAATTAGAATACTTCGAAATGACATAATTTATTGATTTTTCTTCAAATAAAAGACTCTAAAACATCATAATGCAGTTAATATTTTCATTTAAAAAATGACTGAGTCTTATTTCTAATTTTCTCAAGGTAAGCAAAGCTTATTTAAAGTCAACAATTTATCATTCCGGCTTTTAAATGCTAGTTGAATATATCTGGATTAATTTGAAATTAAAAAAAAAACTAAAAAGCTTATAAATTTCGACAATATAATTCAATTTCGATTTTTTGCATAGTCAACAAGTTGCATATAGAACCAGTTAAAAAAATTACAGAATTAGTTCTAAACCAAAAAAAAAGAAAATAAAAAAAATTATTAATTTTTTTAAATTTCCTATCAAATCTAAACATGAGATTTGATTTAATTTTAGCTACAGAGTAATTAAATATTGCATGTTGGCTGCAAATATTGAAGGCATTAAATTATGAAATTAGATTTTGGATTATTCGATTATATTTTAATTAGATCAAGTGAAGGTTAATTTGAAATTAAGTCTAAAATGGAGCAAGTCTTTGGTATGGGAGCCAATTAAATGCTCGGGCAAGAATTTAGTTAACATAAATCTTCTCACAAAATTAACTTGGAACGCTTCAAATTTCATTGCAATTTTTAAATTATGCTATTTTTCATTCAACTTTTTTTTAAATTTAAGTACAATAAATTAGCAAGCACTTAAGCACATTTTTGCCAATAATTAATTAGGGTAGCTATAAACTTTGGGCTCGGATTTAAATTATGATAATTTTTGGGTGTTTTTAATAAAACACCTTAAATATTAAATTATTGAGCAAATGCGCGCAAGCACACGGCAAATAAGGGCTTAATTTTGCTTTATCTTAGATATGTAAAAATTAAAACAGTCTAATTGAAACTCAGGTGAAGCACAAGTCAAATTCATGATAATGAATTTAAAATGACGATTTTTTTTAAAGATCTCATAAGAATCTTGTGCAAATTTAATTTCATAAACAATTTTTCAAATTTCATAAACAATTTTTCAAATTTCATAAACTGTGTATGATTAATTTCGGGTTTTAAAAAAATATATGAAAAGTTGTCCCGATAAAAGTAGCGAGCGCATGCTCAAATCGCTATCAAGGTTATCTAGGTATTTATTATAAAAAAAAAAGCCTTTAAAAAAGCTTAGTATTTATTTCAAATAATTTTAAAAAAAGTGGGCGTCGAGCTTAAATTTCTCTTTAGAAACAAGTTTAAAAATAATGATCAGACATAATCCCACATTATTTGCCTAATAAATTTGGTAAATTATTGCCATGGTAGCTTAGTTTCTACTTAAGTTTTAAATGAAAAATTCTGGACATTCTAAAAAAATTTTTAGAATTAATTATGAGTACGACATCGGCCTCGCACGCTCAAAAGTGCTTCTCCGAAAGTCCAGACAGGCAAGCTAGTTTGATTGATTTGAACGTCAAACGAATATCAACCGATGGCTCATCGTCTTCGAGTCTTTTCGTCAGAGAAAATAGTCACAAATTTAGCAATAGCGATTTGTACGATTATACGAATGAGGCCTTTAAAACGCCCGAGATCAGCCGTTCCGATGAAGTATTTGACAGCTCTGATCAAAATTTCGACGGACTTCTCTTTGTTGACTCGAACAATTTTAATCAAACGCTTAAAATTTTGAACGCCTTGAGAAAAAATCGTCAATTGTGCGATTTAATCCTTCAATTGGACAATGACACTCGCGACATTTACTGTCACCAAATTATACTAGCTTGCAATTCAAAATTTTTCATGGAAATTTTTACCAATTATGAACTTGAGCAGTCTAACGCTCAGTCAAACGGATCGACAGACAGTCTGAAAGAAGAAACAATGAGCGAGCACGAAAAAAAACTTAATCAAATTCGCAAAAAATCTCTTCAAACTTTGGTTAACAGAAATGTGAACAGCACTCAGCGTCAATTGGTTTTTTGTCTGTCGGGCTTTTTAAAATATTTTTTGAAAGATACCAGCCATCATCATTTCGCCAAAATGAACTCGGCTATTAATCACAACAGTCCATTTCATCACCACTACAATCACATAAATAAAAGCGTTGATCCAAGCTCGAGTACTCATGAGGAAAAAAACCAACAATTCAACCATAATATGGATTATGAGGCACTAAAAGTTTGCATTGATTACATGTATACTTCAAAACTGCGCGTTCCATCTTATCTAATACCGCATGTGTACACTCTAGCCTATCATTTGTCTTTCGAAAATATTGTGTCCGCGTGTGCACAACATTTGACCAAAAATTTGTGCGTTGACAATTGCCTCAGCATTAGAAGCTTTGCACTTGATGAAAAGCTCATACAAGCCTCTACACAATGCATCGAAACCAACATCGAGTATATACTCGAATTAAAGCGAGGGTTGTCATCAACACACTCTTCTAGTCATGACTTGATTTCACAAGAGTTTAACGCAGAGAGCAATTGCAAATCTTCAATTAATTTAGCTAATAAAGAATTCAATAATTTACCCCGAATAAGCATTGAATTGGTCGGCATTAAGCGAAATAAGGCCAAGCTTCCAGACAATATTGTCAATCTGACTCAAATGTGCATGAAATGGCTAATTTGTCAGCTGTCTGAAAAGAATAATTGTGACCTCAACAATCTATGTGATAATTTGAACATGCTTTATATGAACACAAGTGATCACACTTTACATGACTGCTGTTATATGGATTCGTCGGACACAAACTATACGGATCATATTAACGATTATCAAAAAATGCACAGCCAGACTATTGGTAAATATTTACTTTTTTTATCAGTGTAAAGTACTTTACCTTAAAATTTGCTATGTAATCATATATTTAAACTTTGTAACCATATATTAATCTAACATAAGTATATGCAAAAATCTAGTCTATTTAATTTAAAAAATTAGAATAAAAATAAAAGTCTCACTACCGTTAATATTTGTTTTCTAACAGGACACAAAAAACCTAAAAACTTGGTTTTTTAAGTTTATGCTCTGATATAATAATGCTCAAAAATTATGGTTTTTTTAAATTTTTACAAAATTTTTCATTAAAAAATTCTATAACAGAGGCATATATTTTTTCTTAAAGCAAAATATGCTAAATCCAACACAAGCATTAGCAGACATAAAAAATTAAGTTTAACATAGAATTTAATTTGAAAAAATAGAGTCTAGTAGGAATATATGCTTCTGCAATAAGTTTTTCCTGATAAAACTTTTAAAAGCTTTTTTTAAAAGCTAATTTTTAAATGCGAATTCATTTTTGATTCCACAATTTTATTAAAAAAAACATAAAATAAAAAATATCCATTAAAATAAAAAAAAACCTATTTCAAAAAATAATTTTTATTTTTTTTTTAATTTACAAAAATATTTTTCAAATAAAAAAAAATTGATAAGCAAACAAAATATTTATTTAGTTAGTTAGTAGTTTTTGCTTCCATATTCCAACAAGAGTGTCTTAGTCCATTATTGCTTTGTGACAGTGTTGAGTTGAAGCAGCTATATCATTTGAATTTATTATCAAAAAATATTTTTATTTAGAGAACCTCAGTATCTTCTTTTCACCATTTTACTGACACGTTTTTCGTAAGATTTTGACTCGCTATCAAAGTCTTCATATTGATCTGACAAAACTTCATCTTTTGAATCTTCGTCTGATTCTATTTCCTTTAGAACCTTATTTGAAGCTTGAATTTTTATATTGAATAATCTTAATCATTTTTTTGTATATAACAAACTGAATTTTTTACTTAATTGTAAAATGGATATTTAACTGTCCATTTTTTTAATTTTTTTTTTATTTTTATTATTTCAATTTGCCCATGGGACTTAAAATTTAATTAAAATAAATAAATAAATATTGAGTTTTTACAACATTCGCAAAAAGTGTCAAAAATCAAAAAGAAAGCATTTTTTAATAATTTATTGGTCTTCTTATTCAAATAAGTGCCATTTTTATAAGTTTCAATCAAAATAAAATTTCAAGACTTTAAGGACTGTGTTCCGAAATTTAAAATTTTGAAAAACAAAATTTTCTGCCTTTTTAATAAAAAAATGCTAGTTTTCAACTTAAATATTAATAATTAATAAATTATCTTATTAAAAATTCTCTATAATTCATATTAAGCGCAAAATTTATGAAAATTAAAAAAAAATCTTTCTCATATTTTTATTTTTTTTAAAGATTCAAATTCCCCTCTAGCAATTAAATCATTCCAGCATCAGTTATCTACAGGATCAAATTCAAAACTGAAAACTTTTAAGATAACCGATCAAGAACTAAATGCGATCGGAAATGGAACCCCAATTAAATTAAAGGTTTTGCATGATAATGAAATAATCTGCACCCATCAAGTTAACGAGCATACATTCATTACCATATGTACATTGACTGGAAAGTTGGTAACTCTTTCGGTTCATATGCTGCCAACAAATGAGAGCTCGAGCGATAGCGATTCAAAACCTGAGATGCGTTCTGAATCAAAAACTTCTTTAAACAATGATGCTGAATCAATGTCGTCCCTTGATCATGGTATTCAATCAAATGGTTTGGAATATGAACGCTTGGCTAAAATGAAGCTAGCTCGCTGCAGTCATGGAGTAATTGGATATGAAAATAGACTGTATATTATTGGAGGCTATGAGCGAGGTGAATGTCTAAATTTATGCGAAGTTTATGATCCGAAGAGCAATATTATTGAGGAAATAAAACCTATGCAGCATAGGCGTGGTCGTGCTGCTGTAACATTTTTAGAAAAAACCCGATCAATTTATGTTATGGGCGGTTCGGATGGTCACGAAGATTTAAACTCTATAGAAACATTTGATTTGGAAAAGAAAACTTGGAAACTAACCAAGTTTGATTTAGAACTTGGCTTTACTAATTTAGCCGCTATTGGATGCGACAAATATATTTACTTGGTTGGGCTTAAGGCCGATTCTAGCTCTAATCGGTCAAGAACTTGCTGTTTAAGATATGAGCCAGAAACAAATGAGTTTACTCGTATGGCTGAACTTAATTATGGCAGATCACAGAGTGCTTTAATTTGGACTTCATTATCTAATAGTAATGATAACCAAACAGAATTTGTTTTATTTGTTTTTGGAGGTAACGATTCTATGCGATGTTTGGCTTCATGTGAAATCTATAATGTTCGGGAAGATAGATGGCTACCTATTGCTAACATGTTTGAACCAAGACGTAGTGCAGGTGCAGCTGTTCACAAAAAGACTCAAATGATATATGTAGTGGGTGGTACCAATGGAACTCAATCTTTGAAAAGTATTGAAATATATGATATTAAGAATAAAAAGTGGAGCACTGGACCTGAACTTAACATAGCAAGAAATAATGTCACAGTTGAATTTATTGGTAAGCAGATATTTTATATAAATTGTTTTTTTATTATAATATTAAAAAATTTTATTTTCAAGGTGACATTTTATTTGCAATTGGTGGCTTCGATGGAAAGTCGTTCCTAAAAACCATTGAGTATTTGAATTGCAATAATTTAGAACAAGGATGGTCAATGTACCATAAATATAATGATTTTGATTTTCTAAGAAACTAGCCTAGTTTAAAAAAAAATTTTTTTTCACTTTTTTCATATTTATTGCAAATATCATATCAAGAAAATAGAAAACACCACATATATTAAATTAACCGGTTATGGAAATTTTCAAAGTGTACCATTTCAGAACTTTTTTTAAAATATTTTTAAAGTTATAAAATTAGATTAATATGATTTTTTTCCTCTAATTTATTTTGTTATTTTGTTTTGACTTATTTTAAAACCGATGCTTTTCTTTTCGGTTTAAGATTTCTGATTAACATTCACAATTATATTTAATTATTAGATATTTAATAAAAAATCTATTATAAAAATTAATTTTTGTTTTTCTAAAAATCTAGCATCCAGCACATAATTATAATTTTAAAGTTTAGACAGCATTAAGTACATATATTTTTTAAAAGCCAATAAACTAAAGGAATAAATAATTTGCCTAGATTCCACATAATTCTAAAATTTTAGTTATTTTGCCTATAGGATAATTTTGAACGGTCTAAATATTGTTGCTCTACTGAAGACTGCTAGAATATAATTTTGAATTAAGAATATTCTCTTTTACCAATCTTTTGTTTTTAGTCAAAACAATAGAAACAAACAAAACGAAAAAATAGCGTTAATTCAAGAGGTTAAAGAGATTGATACAGAATCCTTATAAGAATATTGCATTTAAAGAAAATAATTTTCTAGAAAAAAATGTTGAGATATTTTATTATTATTTCAGAAAAGTTTTCGTTTCTTTACTTAAGATATTTTTTTCATTGACTTAATTTAATCTTTATTGATCTTTAACCTTCTTATTTACCTATTATCATAACTTTTCTAAAATTTTAAAATTAGGTATTTGAAGAAGTCTCTTATCTTTAAGAGATTCACAAAAATAAAAAATATTATTTTTAGGAAAGATAAGAGTTTTAATGATAACAAAATATTTTTTTTAACCAGACCCTCTTTATTTGAAATAATTCATCTTTTTTTCAGACTTTAAATAAGCTAATAGTGATGTTAAAATTTTATTTTTCAAAATACTAAAAAAATTAAAAAAAATTAAATTTGATTTGGCTAAAATGGAATTGCTTATTACAATATTGATTGTGCCACATCAAGTTTATTTATTTTATTTAGAGGTCGTATGGGCGCACTTTCTGGAATTTTTGTTTTATTTAATTCTACCACCCTTGCATCAATAATATTTATGTATCTTTGAACATAAACAGCTGACAATTCTTCATATAAATCCGCATAAAATAATTTGTCGAATTCTTTCTCACCTTGAGTTAAAAATTCGTTGAATTTTGCTTTGTACATCGGATACAAAAAGTCAACAGCTTCTTTTAATTTGATTGTATTAAAAAAATTGTTTTTTAAATTATAGCTATTTAAAATATCAGAATATATTTCATGTTTTGTTTCAAATCCGTGAATCAGCATTCGTAGACCCAAAAGCCAATTGTGAAGATGTGCACCGGGAAAATCACATTTATACAAAGTGGTTAACTCCTGAACAGTTATCTGAGGTTTTGTATAATTATTTACACTAGTTGGATCAAGTATAAATCCTGATCTGTGACCACTATAATCACAGTTTAGTATTTTTTTTGTTTCTTCATATACCAAGTCTGCTTCTTCTTGGTAGTTAAGTAAAGTTTGCAGACAAAGTGTCAGTGACGGTAGTGAAGCTGGTAATATTTCACAGACAGCTTGCATGTGGTCATATCTAAAAAAAAAAATTTAATCAAATAGGTTTGTTAAGAGAATTTTTTAATTACCTTGACCATCCTGTAAGAATCATTCCTTTTATTTTGTGAGTACTTGGAAAATTTCTGATTATGTTTAACCATGAAAGGTGGTTTAATCGGTGAAGCTCGGCATTTGGGATTATTTCCAAATGCCGTGTAGCTCCTTTGAAGGCACTAGCAAACCAAATTTCAGAAAATAAATCATCGTATCTTAAAATAAAATATTAAAATATATTAAATTTTTTTAAATGTGAAAACTAAGTTTCAAAACTTTTAAAAACAAGTTAAATTGCTAGAATATTTTCTAAGATAAATAATTTTTTTAAACTAAAATTTTGTTTAAATTAAATTTTTTTTTTTAAATTAAGAATATTTAATAATTAAAAATTGGTATCCTAATTTATTTCATTCTTCTAATTTGATTTAAAATTATTTGCTTACATTTTGAATACACTGCTATCGATTTCAACTTGAGCTTTGTAATTCCAAACGACTGGCACAACTTTTTTAGCAAAAGTTTTAATTGAATAATCATTCTAAAAATTTGAATATGAAATGGATATAAAAAAAATTGTAAATTTACATTATTTAGCATATTTCTCCTTATCATGTCTTCCCAAATCATGACCCCCAAATTAGGCCTTTTTGATTTGATATAATTGACCAAATTAGTTACATGACTAATGAATAAATTTATAAAAAAAAATTCACAATAAAAAAAATTCAATGGTTACTAAATAAAAAAATCTTTCGTTGATTGCAAGTGTGGCATTTTTTTGCAAGCATCGTTTTGATTTATAAAAAATACTTCATCGCAGCCAATATGAATATATTCGAGTTCTTCCGGATGTAAATCAAGAATTTGATCGATCATTTTAAAAAGAACTTTTCCATAGGTTTCGTTCAGACATGGTGTAATCACTTGATAATGTTCAGGCGATTCTCTTAAATGAGAGAATTCTTTTATTTTAAGAACGAATTCCATGTGTCCATATGTTTGTATTAGAGGTATGAGACTCATTTGATTTTGTTTTATTAGATCAAATATCTGCTTTATTTCCTGATTGGTATAATGGTTTTGATTTGTGATACTTTCTAAGTCATTTTTATAAGGAAAAAAATCTTCATATTCAATAATGACCCCAGTCGCTCCAGACTTTTTCATAAATGGTATTAGCTCTCTCAAGTAGTTTAACTTTGGAGGAGAACCTTTTAAATCCAAATGAACCAACTTATGCATTGATTTCATGGTCCGTGCAAGTTCACTCCTACTTGGAGCATCTTTTATTTCTTGGTTGTTATATTCATCTTGTCTAAATTGGTCATCTAATAAGTTTTTTTCTTTAACTTTTTTGCGATAACTATCACGTCTTCTATTATAATCTCGATCAGAATCTTCGATTGATTTTGTTTGACTTATTAACAGAAAAAAAAATACAAATAACAATATAAAGCCGATTGTCAGCCAAAAACGGATCTTTTGTCGCCTTCTAATTGTGTACATTCCTTAAGTTGAAAAATTGTTAATTTTTTTTGAATTTTTGTTTTAAATAGTAAGTAACCTTATAAGTAAAAAGTAAATATTAAAATATACATATTTAAAAAATGCTAATACTAAAATAAAATTAGAAAAACCAAAATTATGCATCTGAATATTTAATGATCACTTCGATTTACTTTTAGAAGGAATTAAAAAAAAATGAAGAATGCTTTGCAGCAAAAAAAAAAAATGAAAATTTTTGCTCAAATCGAGAAATAAATTATTAATATTTTGAAAAGAATCATTGATGAAAAAGAAAGCAATATATTTATTCTATGTAGAATTTATTAATAAAATTAATTTTCGTACTGAATCATTAAAGGCTAGAAATTTATCTTTTTTATAATTAATATAAAATAAAATTTTAATTCACCACAATTATAACTCTAATAATTAGATTTTTATTTGTAGGTATCTATGATAATAAAGATTATTTAAATCAATAAATTTACAAGATTATCAATTTTCTTTAAGTTTTTTTTAGAACCTGAATCAAAATTTACTTAACTAATATTGAAAATTTTTAATATATCCAAAATTTAGTAATTTTCTTGATATTTATTTAATGTTTGAAACAATATTTTGCTAGTGAAGAATACTAAAAGTTTGTCAATAATCATCAGGAGTACCTAGTCTTATGCTTATAAAAAATACTTATTGACAAAAATTTCTTCTCTTTTTGCTAAATTATTTTTTCAATATAACAAAATTTTCTAAAAACATATATGATTAGTATAGTAAAATTTTCGAAAGTAAATATTGTCAAGTTTCAAAAATTAACTAAAAAAAAATTTAAAAAAATGAACTAGTTTTATAATTTTTTATTTAAATAGTCTATAGATCAATGCTAATATAATATTTTAAAATAAAAAAAAAAATTTTGAACTTAAATTATCACTTAGAAACAAATCTTATATTATTATTTTTTTAATTTTAAAAAACATTGATATGAGAATCAATAATTAAGAAAACAACTGGAATGTCAAATCAGATCCGTTCATAATAAATATATACACTTTAATTTTAAATGCATATCATCATAAATTAATAAGCATAGAACAATTTATAAATTTAGTAGAGCCAGTTTACAGGTACCCATTGAGGTTCAGCTTTGAGAGCATCAATGGCCTCAACAAGGCTGTTAAAACAACGACCCATTTCTTCATTCATTATGGTCAGATCAAAATAAGCGTGATAATCTCTTTCGATCGTTTCACTGTCTTCTATAACTGAAAAGAATTCGCTTTCGTCAATATTTAAAATAGATTGATTAACGGTAACATTTTTAAATTTGCTTGGGTTTAAACTCTTCAATTTCATTGAATATAAATCATCAACTGCAGTTGGACACTTAATAAACACAATATAGGGCATAAATTCTTGATTGCTTAACAATTTTAAAGCTTTTGGTGAACAATCTATTATACACATTTTTCCCGTTTGTATCACTTGTCTAATTGTACTTAACTTTGTACCATACAAATTTCCATTATATTCACCCCATTCTAAATACTCTCCTTTTTTGATATCTGCCTCCATCGCTTGTCGATCTTCAAAAAAGTATCCTCGACCATTTTCTTCATTTTCCCGCATAGGCCTTGAGGTATCTTTAAATAAAATTTTAAATTTTAAAAAACGACTGTTTCTTAATAGACTGAAAATGAATATTTTTGATTTTACTTACGAGGTATTGTTATACCAAACTTGTCTGGGTCTAGATTCATTAGTTTTATTTTGAGAGTACGTCTGCCAATTCCCTCCGCTCCGATTAGAACAAGACTTTTTCGCTGAAAAGGAGGCATACTAGCTACTTCTTCATAAAGCTTTAGATCAGCTTTATCTAATATTGCGTGATCCTTAGCACTGAACAAAATTTTCTTTTTTTTCTTACGATCTATAAGACCACATACCCATGAAGATTGAGAAAAATTGTACTCATGCGGAACAAACGCTTTTCTCCTCTCTTCCAAATAAAGCGATGGTATAAGACCTTTCTGATTTGTCTTTAAATTTTTTGCCTGCCACCAATGTATGTCTTCTTGACTAATAATTTGTAAAATGTCGCCTTCAAAAAAACTTAAACCGGCTGCTTTAGCTGGAATAAGTTTGTCCTTATTAGGATCGTAGTTGAACAAAGCCTTCATGTAGACTTGAGATGCCAATGGAATTTCATAGTAAGACGGCACTACTTTTAGGGTTATGCTGCCTTTAGCTTCTTTCAATTTTTCTTGTAATTCTTCAGGCGTAGACACCGACTGGCCATTGACCTCTTTTATTATATCACCTTCATGCAATAAACCTTGTTTGTCGATCATGCCACCGTGCATAATCCGAGCTATTTCTAAATCTCCATTCTCATTTATTCGCACAGTAATGCCCAATGGTTCATCATTGACTTTACGAATGCCAATCATGCGAATCGCATCAATTGGTGGGCTAGCATAGTATGGAAGCTGAGAAAGTTCATCCATGCCTTCATTTTCCAATTCTTGATCTTGCTTTTTCAAAATACTCTCTAATATATTTTCATCATTATCATAGTCTTGCTCAGCTATTGTATCATGAGCTTCGATTAGTGATTTAACATTTAATGATAGAAGAATTTTAAAAAGCTCAGCTGCATCTCGATTACGAGTCGATATCGGCTCAAGATCAGTTAGAACAGATTTAATCAAAGAAATGTTGTCTTTATTATCTGGTTGTAAGCTCACATCTTGAGTATTCACAATGGTATCAAAACACTTTAAATAAAAATATATATATATTTAATTTTTTAATAATATTTGTCCTACATCTATGAGCTCTTTTAAAGCAGGACTATTTAGAAAAACTTGAAGAAATTTAAAATCTTGTTTGTTCGGTTCAACTGAGTCAGCTAAATTACTCAAATTGCTGCAAATGTATCTATGAGCTGTTGCGGTAAAATGTTGATTATCGCCAAATTGCTGCGGCTCCCTGCTACTATAGTCTGGTTGCACATAATTATTATGGATTGGCATCACTTTAATTAGATTTAATGTACATATATTCTAAACTAGAGAACAAAATATTAGTTCGGCAGCTATATGTCAATTTGCTACCTTTCAAAATTAATTCTAAAAAATTTAATTAAAATTATTTTTTTTATTTTTGGGTTGAGTTCAATAGTTCAGTCACAAAAATTCGTCATTTAGGATTTATAATAAATAGTTTGTAAAAATTATTTTTATATTTATATATACCTTTTTCTTTTTTTGTGTTGTATTTGCTTAGCCAAGGTAAACATTATTATTATAATTTATTTATTTGATACAAAATATGAACTAAGACAATTTTTTAATTTGAAAAAAAAATCTCGGTTGGTCATTTCAACATTAGTAGAAATAAAAGTAAAAAAACTAATTAGTCAAATACTCTAAAAAAAGTTCTAGTTTACTTGAGGGAAATTGATTTTTGTGGATTTTTCGTCAAGAGTCTTAAATTATCTTTGTTATTTTTCTAGTTACTTAGGGAAAAATGAAAAATGATATCTCATAGGAATTTTAGAAATAAAAAAATTACTTAAGCACATAATTTAGCTAACTTAACTAAAAAAATCATTTGCTGGATGGATTGAGAAACTGTTAGTGCGATATATTTTCCGACTCAAAAGCCAGGTAACCTTGATTAATATTTTATTTTATCATAATTTTTAAAATGATACTGCGTTAGCTAAAGTTACAATTATTTGCGTCATTAGTATAGCTGGATTTTTATGAAAGCTAGTTCTAAGTTAAAAAATAGAAAACTAAGAAAACAAATTTGTTTAATAAGACTGAATTTTGTTTATAATCGTAATTGATTTTTATTAAAAGTGACAAGACCAAACAGATCTAAATATCTCGAAATACCATGATCTTTAGTTAATTTATTGCCATAAATCAACATAAGCCAAATAGTACTAACTTCACCAACTTGATTAATTATTAGCGATTTAAACAATCAACACAACATTTAAAATGGATTGCATAATTTAAAAGAAAAATTTATCATATTAAAAATAAACTTGCATAAGAAAATTTTATTTTCAAACAGCGCTAATAAACAAACATATTTAACTTCTTAAAACTGATAAATTATTTATATCATTTTCATTTCAGTTCTACATATTGGACTTGATGATTATTTCATTTTGAAAATATTGATTAAAAAAAAAGCCAATGTGAAATAGATTTCACTATACAAAGTAACACAGCTTTTTCAGTGACATGAAAAGCTAAAATAAAAAAATTGAAAACAAATTCAGAAAAATATGTTTTTTTTAAACACACAAAAAGCTTAATTAATTTTTACGGTAAAATTAACATCTTGAGACTGAATGGTTTAAATTATTATATTAGCTTGACAAGTATAAAAATTAATTTCAATTTTGCTTTAGAAATTTAGTTGAGTCATGCTCGGTTTAAACTAGGTCTACCATGCATACTTTCAAAAACTGTCCTCAATCAAAAGCTTTCTAAAATATTCCCTTTTTCTAATTATAATTCGGATCAAGTTGGATTGAGTGAAATTTTTAAGTTCTCAATTATTTAGGTATTCATAAGAAATGAATCTAAATTAATTAAAGCTTTATTTTTGGGTTAAAAGCTAAATAAAATAACAATTACTCACTCAATTTTACGAATTAAAAATTTTTTATTTTTCAAAGTATTTGCTTTTTCATTCGTAATCCTTTTATTATTGTTTAAGCCTAATTTAAATTGGAAATTTTACGCTCAATTCTTAAAATCTAAATTTTTATTATATTTTATTTTAACGCAACAATTTTCAACTAAATTTACACTAATTTAATCTTTTTTTTAAATTGAAATTCTATTTAAGTCAATAACGATAAAATTCAATTATTGAAAATTTAATAATTTATTTTGAAAAATCGAATTAGTAAATCAATTCTTTTATCGGAAGAATTAAAAAAAAATTGTCTTATTCAAACCAATACTCAAATCTAATAGATGAATTCAAAAGTGTTGATTAAAGAATGATTATGAATTTTAAATTGCTGTAATTATAATTCTCCAAGATTAAAATTAAAACTGTAATTTTGATTGAGTTTTCTTAAGTAGAAATATCAAAAAAATTTAGAAATTTTCTATCTTGAATGACTATATAATACAATTAATTACTATTGTTTCGAATCTCAAATATCTTAATTTCTAAATCATACTATTCGGACATTCCCTTCTATTAATAAATATTAAAAAAAAAATATAGAAAATTTGAGCATTTTCAAGTACTTATAAATTAGCTATTCGAATATAATTTTTTATGAAAATTGCTAAATAATTAAAAATTATTTAAAAACTTGTCATTTAAAAATGAAGAAAATCTAAGCTAAACTTTAAAACTTAAATAATTAAAAAAATATAACTTTGACTTAATCCATTAATTAAACTAAAATTTTCCTTCGATTATTTTATTTTTTAAGATAAATAATTTTATGAGTTGTTTTAAAATTAATAAATTTAAAATGTTAATTGATAATTATCAAATATAAATTTTTGCTTATTAAAATAAATTAATATTTGCAGCATTAAAAGTTTTAGGTATAGTTTTAGGTTTTAGAATTTAGTCATAAAAATGTAATTAAATGTTATATAGTAAAACGAGGAACAATAATAGAAAAAAAATCAAAATTTCCTGTTTTAATACTCAAAGGAAATATTCAACATTAATAAAAAGCAAAAAACTTCCTCAATCTTTTACTTAAATAAGAAAATTTGCTTGGTTACAAAAATAATTCTAAATAGGAATCGTATGTATAGTTTCCTTAATTTAGCCTATTATTTAATTAAAGAATCGTTTTTTTTTTTGAATATTCACTCCGTTTTTGAACAGTTGTTAAATTTTTTTTTTAGCTGAGTTAATCATGAATAATTGTCACGAAGAGGATTAAATTAATCAATTGTTTCAAGTTAAAAGCTTGAATCTTTCAAAATTTTTTAAATTATGACTCAAAATTTTTGTAGCTGTCAATAACTTAAATGAAAAAAAAAATTTCAATTTTATCGAATATCCCAGGGAATTTATGTAAATCGAAATCTTAACAACAAAAGACCATTTTATTTATTAAAATTTAATAACTAAATTAAAAATTTGTTTGCATGCGAATATTGATCTAAATTATTGAAAATATTTTTCTTCTGAATGTTTGAAAAAGCTTTTATTAATTCTTTATTTATTTGTGTCAAATAAACGGGGAAAAATTGCTTAAAGGTTTTATTTTCGATTTTAAAAGTGAGAATTATTTCCTTATTTAAAAACAAAAATTATCAAAATGTTTTCTCTTTTTATTAGTTTGCATAGTCGAAGTACTACTTTTTGAAATTTTACGAAAAATATTAACATGATTTAATTCATAATAATTTTTCAAATACTAATCTAAAATTTAAACAAAAATGAGTCACTCGAAATTTTCCCTAATAAAGAAATGCAATTTATTTGATTAGTCTGTTAATTTAGACTAAGATAAGTAAATTGAAACTGGTTTAAAAAAAAATAATAATTTATTGTAATTTTAATTGATTTTAAGAGATTTCAGCAACAACAACAACAAAAACAAAATTGATAATTTTAGATAATTACTGTTATTTCATTTAAGTAGCTTTTAAGATGTATATTAAAATTTCAAAATAAAAACGTTTTGTTCAAAACCTAAAATTTTATCGATTTTTAACCTCAGAGATTTAAAATTTTTCAATTTTCACATAATTTAATTTAAAAAATCTAAAATTTTAATTCAAATATAAGTAAAAGGTCAAAAAATTTTTTCTTAATAAATATAAGATCAAGTGTGCCTGCAAATGTCAAGGTCCATTCATTGATAATAAATATAAAATATAAAAATCATAATTGTTTTATTATAATATTACAAGAAAATGAAATCGAAACTATCAAATAATTTCATTCTTAACAAAAAAGAAATTTATTCAAACTTTATTTATTTTCTACTTCTTTTTGGAAGGCCTAAGCCAATAGAAGTTGGTTTTTAAGAAAAATTTGATACAGATCATTAGGGCTTAATATCAAATATTAGTTTAGTTCAACTTCCATATGGGCGCTTACTTAAATTAACTCATTAATCCGATTCTGATATCTTTTGCCATATAAGTAAATTATCAAAATTTATTATAATTTTAGGCTCTTATTTTATATTTTATAATTTCATTTAAAGTTAGATTGAAAATTATTTCAAACTAGTTATTTTTGGGGTTAATTACTTATGAGTAAAAAAATTTCCAAGATGAAAAATGACCCGTAATATTTTGCCAAAGAGTCAAGATATTAAGCTAAATGAAAATATGTCAGTTTCGCTTGGTGGCGAAAATTCCAATTTTGTTTTCGTGGCTAAATCCGAGGACGAGCCCAATGCACTATTTAAAAATAATCAAGTCTTAAATTTGTCTGTTGATCGGCCATTTTCTACTCATCGACTCAATCAATGGCACACAAATGAAGAGATATTTAACATATTAAGCAAATGCAGGTACTTATTCGGCAATGATGAGCTTACACGTAGTGAACTTACTTTTTGGTTCACAGATGAGGTAGTCCAAAAGCCGAGAAATGGCTCGGTGCTTTTGTTCGATCGTCGCAAAGTCAAAAATTTCAAAAAAGATGGATTTAATTGGAAAAGAAGAAAAACTGGTGGAGCCAACTCGGTGAGAGAGGACCGGATGTATTTAAAAATAAATGGAGTAGATTGCATTTATGGTTGCTATTCACATTCATCTATAATTCCGACTTTTCACAGACGATGCTATTGGCTTATAGATAAGCCAGATTTTGTTCTAGTTCACTACTTACAAACGCCGAATAATGATACTGGTGAGTGTTACATCAATTTAAACTTGAGTCATTTAGTCAATAATTCGGAGGACAATGGTCTAAATACCGAAGAGCTTAAAACCGAAATAAAGTCAATGTTATGGCCTTATTATTTAAGTCAAATTTTTTTAACAGAAAATTTAAAACATTTCAAACAAAATTATCACAGTCTTACCTTCAAGCCATTTTATCAGAATCCCGAGTCTTTTTTAAAAGAATTTTTGGATCAAATTTTTTTAAATGACAAAGTTAATTTGACATCGTTTCGAGTAAATTTAATTAGTCAAAATTTAAATGATCTTTTGGACCAAACCAAAGACGAACAAGTTCAGAATCAAGAGAGTCAAATAGTTAAAAATTACGACCCCATTAAATTAAGTATTCAGCTGTCGACTAATAATTGTTTATCAAATGTAAATTTTTATTTTAAATCATTTTTTTTTCTAAACATTTTGTCTAATATAGGCCGGAGAAAAACTTTTCCTCATTGCCAATTGGTCTGAAGTTGCTATTGAACCAAATTCTAGATTTAAATTAATTATTTGTTCGAAAGAAATTATTCTAGAAAAGCTTAATTCAAATGTACTTGAATGTGTACTGCCAAATTTTGATTTTGTCTTCGACAATAAAAATCTAATAAGCTTTGAGACAGCAATTGTAATCTACTATAATGAGTCTCCTATTTGTGATCCGATACCATTTAAAATTAGAAAATCAGAGAATTCCACTGGTAATTTAAATAAAAATTTTAATGTTTTAACTTGAAGAAAAATTTAACTTTTATCTAGATTTTAAAAATTTAATTTTAAAAGCTAAATATCACTATTAGTAGTAGTTATTACTGCAACTTACTTGGACTAGTCCAAATTAAAACCTCTAATGAGCTCTAGCAGCCATCCAAACGTCAATCTTTGCTTTAAAAGTGTTTAGACTAATTGCACTCACATTTTCTTCGGGCACTTATTTCAAACACAAACAACACTGTTCGTATAAAATATTAAAATTTTGGACTTCAATTCCTAACTATCTCACGCACTAAATTCTTAGAATTCCTTCATAGATTTTACCTTTTGTTGTCAGTCCTGCTGTTTAAGTTGTAGTTTATATCCTTTCTAAAATTCACTATATCCATATTGTTCACTTTGAACATTTGGATTAGATTCCCACTAATCTTTCTTGTATTTAAACTTGGTAATTCAAATTTAGATAACCGCTGTGATTACTCATTTCATTTTTGGTTACTCTAAATTTTCTATCCTAATAAGCTATGTAATTTTCAATTCAATATTAGAAAAGTGCATATTTTTTTTGAAGAATTCTAAAGAATACAGTAAGAAAACAAAGAACGAGCTATTTTGAGAAAAACTTTGTTTAAGTGCTGCATTAGTTCCATAAAAGTTTGTAATGTAAAAAGCTCAATGTTTAACAAATATTAAAACTTTTATTTTATGATTAATCGTTAACTAAACAATTAAAGTTGAATTTTTGAAAAATTGAAATGACCGGTCCATTGAGTGCTTATTAAATCTTATTATTAGATTTTAAAAATTTAATATTATTTTGGTTTTCAATCAAAAAATCATTTACATATATATATTCATTTCTTTTCAATTAACTCTCTAAAAAAATTAATATTTTAATTTTATCTAATTTTGAATAAATTTTATTCCTCAGATATGGATAAGTAAATTAAATTGGGTTTTATTATTTTAGTTTTATTTTTTAAATTTCTAAAAACAACATTTTATAAAATTTGAATATTTTAGAAATTTATTGATTTTAATTTTATAATTGAAACGATTTTCTTCCGAATTAGAAAAGTTCAATTAATTTTAACTTATTTAGCTTTATTTATTTATTTATAATGTTAAAATATTAAATTAAATAACTAAATTAAACATTTTAAGGCTTAGTTTACAAGACACAATTTCAAATGATGGAAAAACTTCTTTTGATCTCTAAGCAACTACAGTTTAATCTAGGGGATTTGTATTTCCACGAAAAATGCAAATCCTTGAGCTTTGAAGAAAAGTTTTTTTTCATAATAGAAAAATCATTTGCTGAAGCACAGCTTTCATTTGATTTTCATTACGACATTAGTCTTTTTTATGAACATAGAACCATCCTTCATCTTTGTGCTCAAATTGGATCCTTCTCAATTTGTGAAAAATTGAAAAATTTTCATCTATCAGATGGAAAATGTTCGGTTTTAATAAGCGAATTAAATTTGTCCTCAACTGATGTGAACGGTTATACACCCACATATTTAGCTCTTTTAAATAAGCATTTTGATTTGGTTATTTTTTTGTATACGTGGCATTTTGAACAAAATTTGAGCAAAAAAAATTTCAGCTCATGGATAGCAGATCATGACAAAATAGTTGAATTATGTAGGCTAAACGAAAATAATACTCTAATGGAAAAAGTTGAAAAACTTTATGCCGTATTTCGATGTCAAATGGTCAATTCAAATCTCGAACAAGAGTCAATAGAAAAAATAAAACAACAAATTATTCCATTTTCAATAACTAATCAAGATCTAATCTCATTGCCAAGTCCAAATATTAATGCTGTGATAGACGAAAATTTTAGTTTAATTGAAAATTTAGGAGACCTATCCAGTTTATTGTCTGATGATACTAATTTTAATGAGTTAAATAATGATAAACAATCAATAAATGTTGATTTGAATAATTTTATCAATTTCGAGAATGATTTCATTGAACCTATTTCAGCTCCATTGCTACCATGTCGTCAAAGCGATGATCAAGATGAAAAAATTAAAGCACTGGCAGATAACATAATCGCAGCGATGCCTCATAAAATTAAGTCTCACAGATACTCTAGTTCAAATTTGATGCAGCCAAAAACTCAATTTTTCGATAACGAGAATACTAAGGAATTGTCAATTCACAGAAATTCAGCTAGTTTTGATGAAGGATATGAGGGTAGTTGTTCAGATCCGAAATTTTGTCTAAATAGTTGCTATTCATCATCGACTAGATCGTCACTTAGTCCAACTACATCTGTTTCGTATCAATATGATTTAATAAAGCAATTAAACAATGAGCAAAGTTTAGATGATAGTCCTGGAGATGAGTCAATTGGCTCTGGCTCTTTTCATATTGATTGCACACCAAGCACTGCTGAATTTTGTCAGTATTTTCATGCATCATCTTCATCAATTTATTATAAAAATGCAATTGAAAAGGGTTTTTCTCAGCTCACTTTGACAGATGACGAACAACGTGAGCTATACGAAGCTGCATTAGTAATTCAAAACGCATATAGACGCTATGTTATGAGAAAAAAGAAAAAAATCAGATTAGATTTGAAAAATTCAATCCAAGTTGAAGACATTCAAGAAAAAGATACGGAAAATTACCATGAAATTTCTCAAGTTTATCCTTCCTCATCATCTATGTCTTCTCTTCTTTCTGATTTATCAACGGCAAGATCGAATTTGAGCTCACAAAATCATGATGAATTTTACGAAAATGTATCTAGAGAAGGTGAGGAGAATCGTCAGTATGAAGCAGCTTGTATTATTCAAAAATATTATCGACGTTATAAACAAGTAAGGAAATTTCAGTACTTACAATTTTAGTTAAAATCATCAATAAATTGTTGAAAAAGAATTTTTTTTGAGGTTTTGTCATTAAGCCTAACAAAAACTAACATGTTTTAAAAATTAAATATTATTTAGTCAATCCTTTTTAATTTGAAAGAAAATAATGAAAAAATTTTGGCTCCGAGATAGAGTTTTTGTATTTTTATGACTAGTATGTAATAATTTATGAAACTCTAAATAGATTAAGATTACCAGTTAACTTGACTTTTATTTACTTTATGTGCTTTTTACCATTTAAACCATATAGTTCTATAACTAGTATGTATTCTAATAGAACACTTTAATATCTCTACCCCTAATTCAAATCTTGTTGAAAGAAAGCTAATCACGATGTCTTTTATTATTTTTTGCACCTTTTTTACCTAAATCAATTTTTTTGACGGAAATAAAAGACAAAAATAAAACATCAATTAGATCTAAATTTATTATTGATTTGGTTTAAAAAAGATGTAAAAAAGATGCAATTTCACAATTTTTTTAAAGGAAGAATTTTTGTTCTTTATGCTTTTAAAATTCATAATACCATTTGATCTTTAAAAAAATTTATTAAGAATTTTCAACATTTATTTCTGGTGTAATATAATAAATTTCACAAAGCGATGTTTTTTTTTTTTTAGTTAAAAAAAAATTTCTTTATGCATTCTTTTTGAAAAATTTAAGAAAAAATAGAAAATTGAATTTTAGAAAAATTTTATTCATAAAAACAAAGTAAAAGTAATCTAACATAGATTTTGCACATTATTATCAAATTTTAACTAATTAGCGAAAATTTGAATATTGCACTTTGTTGCATTTAGAAAATTAGTAAAAATCTTTATAAAAAATATTTATTAGGTTTTTTTACCATTAATTACTGTTCTAATCTAAGAAAACACAAAAGAAATTTTAATTACAGTACACAGAACAAAAGCACATTAAGTACATAAAAAAGAACCAACTAAATTTTATGATTTTATTGGCAATATATTTTAATTTAAAAAAAAACGATTTTATCAATAATGATTCTAATAACAAGATTTTAATTTTAATTTATTTTTAAAGTATGAAAATTTACATAAATACACTGAAGCAGCAGTAAAGATACAAACAAGATACCGTGCTTACAAATCAACATCTATTAATTCACCAAAATTCAGAACAAACAGTAAAATCATGAATGGTTATCAGACATTTAACCATAATTTAATTGATGAATCTTCCATAAATGAATTTTCAAGCTTTTCTTCAAACGAAGACAACCAACCAATGCTTCAAAATGATAACAGTAAACAGCTTCTGAATCAAAAACAAGTTGCTCGAAAGCTTATAAATGTGAGACAAAGTTCTAGATTTTCACCAGCTTCAACAAATCATTCAAACAAAACATCGGCTAGTTTAAATCGAAAATCAAGCGCTTCAAAATTGATAAATCAATCCTATATCAATAATCTAAATGATAAAAATTTTAAATTTTTTGAGAAGTAAAAAAATTAATTTTTAATTTTAAGAAGAATAATTTTTTTTTTAGTGACTCAGTGGAAATAGATGAAAAACAGTTAACAATTGATAACTCAGAATTAGATTCAATTCCATTTCAAGACACATATTCTGTTGAAAATTTTGACTTTACTCAATTTAACCTAAACACCCAAAATATCGATAAAAAACAGCTACCCCAAAGGTAATTATCAAAATTTTCTTTTAACTTTTTAAAAAATTTCAAATAATAAACTGTTTAGTAACTTTTGGAATTATTTGATCCAAGTAAGTGATCAGTAATTTAATGTTGTCAAAAATGTTCAATATTATGTAAAAATAATTTCTGTACAAACAGTTAATTAGATTGATAAAATCATTTAAATAATTTTTTTATTTTTTTTTTCAAGTCCAATTATCCATTAAAATACAAAGCTGTTAAAGGCAATTGGCGAACTAAATTTGACAAATGATTAGTTAAACAGTCAGAATCTTATTCTTCAAATATTGTGAATATACCTTCTATTAATGTTGAATTTAAAAATTTTTCTTTTATAAAAGATAAAAATTTAGCTTAAAAATGAATTAAATGAGCTGAAGGTTTATTGTTTTATTCTTAATTTTTTTATCCGGTTTTGTTCAAAAGTATTTTTCAATTTTGAATCAAGATATTAAATGTGCAATTTAAAACCCAATAAATAACTATATAATGACTTTTCAATATTTATTCAGGTTAAATTTTTTAATTTTACTTTAATTACTTTTATAAAAAACCTATTATTGTTTAAAAACTAATATTTTTAATCATTTTTAAATAAA
This sequence comes from Brachionus sp. 'Tiscar', assembly GCA_006352455.1. Taxonomy (NCBI): domain Eukaryota; kingdom Metazoa; phylum Rotifera; class Eurotatoria; order Ploima; family Brachionidae; genus Brachionus; species Brachionus sp. 'Tiscar'. The sequence goes on along the minus strand of VANL01000002.1, from coordinate 223,851 downwards.
AATTAAAAAAAAAATTTTTTCAATATTATTTAAAATCTAGATCAATTCATTTTAATTAGTGATCTAAATAAAAAACAATAGCTCTTAAATATTACAAACTTCGATAAAAATAATTGAAGCTGAATATATTTTGAGGCAATTTTGTTTTAAATGGTTCATTAGTTCGCCTCTATTTTATCTTTTTTTAATCAAGAAAAGATTAATTATTAATGACGTCCTGGACACATGACCGAGCAATTAAACATTAAGCTTGTTTCAGTTGGTGTCGTTTTTTTTTGTTTTGCCAAAATTACTTACAATGTTTGATGTTAATATTAGTATGTTCTGTTTGATATTGATTTCGCAATCTCAAATTTTAAAAACAGAACCAGTTTTTTCTGAAAATTCAATAGCGAAAGCAGATAATATTGTTTTGTATGAGAACATTCCTTTAAATACTGGTAATTTAAGAAATAAATAGATATAAATGTAAATATTCAAAAAATCTAATAGAAATTTTGATTGTAACTGCATCTACAAATAAGGAAGCATATCCAATTAATTACTCTCTAATAGATTCAAATGGGTTTTTCAAAATTAATGCTACTACAGGAAGTGTAAGCTTATCCTCTCCGTTTTATAGACAAGTAAGCATATAAAAATAATAAAAGTAATAATTAAAAAAAGATAATTTAAATGTTTAAAGACAAAGTATCAATTTACCATTGTGGCAACTGATAACGGACCAATAAAGCAATCAGTGAAATTTTTTTACAATTTTTTACAAAAAAATATTTTATATATTTTAGGCTTATTTGATCGCTAATATCGTTGTAATTAGTGCAAATACTCAAGCTCCATTTTTCAATGATGATAGTGGTTATTTCATTTCAGTACATGAAGTAAAATATTTCAGTTCATAAAATTTTACATACTTTTTTAAAATTCAATTAAGATAATTCCTGCTGAATCTATTATTTATGATAGTATTTATTTAAATGATTCGAATTCAGAGCAGAATGGTGCACCAAGAATTTTTTGTGACAATACAGATTTAAATAATTCAGATGTAATTTTGAAATTAGAATTTTCCTAAATGTGTCAGACATTTTTTTAAGGCTGCTGAATCATGCAATTACTTTAAAATTGATTTTCGCATAAAAGATGTTGGTTTCTACCAATGTATTGTTACTTTGACCAAAAAATTAGACTATTTAGTTAAGAGAAATTTTGTTGTATCTATAACAGCAGAAGTAAACTAAAACTAAAAATTTAAAAAGAAAATATTAATTTTCAAAAAACAAGATTTCAATGAAAAAAGTCACAACTTATTTGATTGTAGAAATTAATCAAGAACTTGAGCCAAAATTTTCACTTTCAAATTATCTATATGTAATATCATATGAAAATTTGGTAAATTTAAAAATCTACTAATTATATAGTTTTTTAATTTTTTAAAATAAAGTTCAATAACACATTAGAAACTAAAGTTTTAAATGTGAACTTAGTTAAATCACAAAATATTAGCTTTACTTTATCAGATCCAAAGAATTATTTTAAACTATCAAGTTTTTGGTGTTCAAATAAAATATGCTATCAAAATATTGAGCTTAAAAATTTGGTTAATATAAAGACAAGCTATAAGATGAATATCACATTTAACCAAATAATCAACAGTCATATTATTTTAGCATCCGCTGAAATAAATGTAGTTTTCGATCATCATCAAACAGCTCAAAAACCACCTGTTTTTGAATTCCAAGAGTATACATTTTATATTTTTGAAAATATGGCTCCAAATACTTTGATTCGTAACGCGTCAGTGAAAGTGTTTGAAGATGAATCTTTGTCAATTTATTACTCTGGTTTTTATCTAGAAGTTTTAGATGAAAACAACATATTTGATCTGGAACCGAATAATGGAATGGGAACCTTGATTAGCTGTCTTAAGCTTAATCAGGATAAACATTTAGATCATGAGGCTGGATCAACCATTTTTAACCTTAGAGTAATATTCTAAAAAAAAATTAAATAATATTTATTTGATGTTTTTTTAAGATAAAAGCAATTTCACGATCAAACATATCTTTGTTTAGTTATGCTAATGTTAAAATATTTATTCAGGACTATAATGAGTATAGTCCATATTTTGACCACTTAATAGTCACTAAAATTCTACATGATCCAGAAAATTTGAATCCTGGCGATTATATCACCACATTGAAAGCAAATGATCAAGATTCAAATGATAAACAGAATGGCTTGGTTTACAATTTAATCGGAGCTCATCAGCATAAATTTACAATTGATTCATATGGTCAATTGAGACTTTTTAAAAAATTTGATTTTAAAAATGATCCGCAGAGACTTTATAATATTACAATCATTGCTTACGATCAAGGTGGTCTTAGCAACTTAACTCATTTAGTTTTATACTTAAATGTATCTAGCCTTGGGAATATGGATAAAAAAAATTTTTTTTGTTCAAGTTTTTACTCAAGAGCAGAGTTAAGTTTAATTGACTTTAAAACTCTTCAACCAGAACTTTATATTCCAATCAATTCAGATTTTAAGCTCAAATATACTATTTCTGAGTCAATGCCAAGATTGGACGAATTGGATATTAATTCTACAAATGGGAGAATTTTTCTCAAGTCACCAATTAATTCAACTATATTAAATAAATACGCCAGGTAATTATATTTTTTAATTAATTAGTTTATAATAAAATTTCTAAATATAAAAAGAGTTGTTTTACATATTCAAGCATATCAAGTTCAAGATATAGATGAATTAAATGACAGTGTTTATTTTTCATCGATTAAGTGCATGGCTATAATTTATCTCAAGTCATTTGATCAAACATTTATATATGATCAAAGACCAGTTTTCTTACGAAAATATAAAATTCAAATTGAGAAAGAACAAGTAAAAAAATCAGTGCCAATAATGAAAATTGAAGCAATATCTATGAATCCAAGCAATAACTTACCTATCGAATACACATTAATAAATGAAAATCAAAGAATTTTTTACATCGATTCTATTCAAGGCTTTGTTTTTCTTTTAGATAATGCTAATCTAGAAAATAAAATATATGAATTATCAGTATAGCTTTTTTAAATTAACTTTTCTTCATTAATCTATTTAAAAAAGAAATAAGATGGTAATAATTTATTTTATCATGTAGATAAAAGCCAGGGATCAATCAAATGGGCTATATTCTACGACAAAAGTAGTAATATCAATCGTTCAAAAATTTCAAAGCTTACTAAAATGCAGTGAAGATTATGTACTAGCCAGAATAGATCCTGATAGTTAGTGAAAAGACAACTTTTTTTCAAATTTTAAAACAATTTTTAAAAATTAAATTTTTAGCTTTTTCCAGTCAAAATTTCATCACTCAAATCAACTGTTCTACTGGAAATTCAAAAATTAACAATTCTAAAATTACATTTGATATATCTTCAGTTCAAAAAATTTATGATTGTGAAGGTTTTGAAATAAACTATGAGCCAAGCATTGGAATTGATTCATCGAATGGAAGAATTCTGTCTTTTAAAAACTTGAATAGACGAGACTTTTGTGACGCTTCATTTACAATATTTGTTCAACAAGATGATAATTCCATTTCGAGTAAAAATTTTTAATTTTTAATAGAAAATTAAGTTATTTTTCTTTTAAGTACCATTTAAGCTAATTTTAACAAGAGATTTGGCTTCAAAACCTCCTATATTTATTCAAAACTATATAAATATAACATATTTGTCTGAATATGTCCATCCTGGTTCTTATATTACCACAATCACAGCCTATGATCCAATAAGCTTTCAATTGATTGAAAAATATTCGATTGTTTCAGAAAATTCATATCCAAAATCACTGAATAGATATTTTAGAATTGACAGTTTAACTGGTGTTATTAGTCTAAATAGACTTCCATTTGTTAATAAAGTTGAAATAACTATTTCAGCCACATCAAATAATGGATTTATTTCTTATGCTACTGTACTCATTGATTTGTATTACTTTTATGCCAATTTTTTTTCAAACTTATATCTAGATACAAAATTTGTAAGTATAAATTTAAAGCATCTTAGAAATTAAAATAAACCTCTGACTTATTTCTATTTTAGCTTTTTGACAATATAACATTACTTGAGGAAAAATTTTATTACAATTCCATTTATAAAGCAAAAACCAGGTGTTTTTCTCGGTATGATTTGAGTAAGCATGTTTCATGTGGCAAAGTAGAATATTCACTTGATTATATAGAAGATGATCAATCAAAAAATTTATTTTTAATAAGCAATAAGACAGTAATTTTTATTAAATTAAATAAAAAAACTTTATCAAATTAATTTATTATAGGGATATATTTATTTATCAAGCCCAAAAATAGGCCATTTAAATAGAAGCGAATATGTTTTAATAATCAGCGCTAAAAGTGAATTGGATATCATAAAAGACAGATTTATTCGAGAAGATCAACGTCAATTGAAAATTTTTACTAAATCTTCATTGTCAGAGATTCCAACTTTGGATAAAGAAAATTATACAATTAAGTTGTATCAAAACATATCAAACAACTCTATTATTTTGACTATAAAATATAAATGGAAATCAAATCAGCCTCTAAAAATTTCCTTAGGCCAAAAATCAAATCAATTAATAGAAAAATATTTTTATTTAAAAAATTTGCCATTGTTTGGCCAAATTCAACTCTTGGTAAAAAATACCCCAATATTATTTGATTCTCCTATAATTAAATTTGAAATATGGATATCTGACTTACATCAAACATTAAAACGTATTCCAATTGATGTTAGCATTCATTCTGAATCGATTCAATTCAAATATCCTATTTTTAAATTTCCCAATAGAGCTGGCTATGTTCTGGATTTAGACCCTTCACTTATCGGAATTTTGAACAATACTTCAATATTAGATTTTGATGTGCTAGACATTCACAATCAAATGATAAATCTTTCTATTCTTAACAAAAATAATTTACCTTTTTATTTGTACAATAGATCACTGCGAATTATCTATCCATTTCCGGATTATGTTGATTTAGAAAAAAAAAATTATTTGGTATTGTTTCTAATTTTAAATTTATTTTTATCAAATAATGATTATTTTTTAAAGTTGTTTATAGAAGCTCGCAATCAGAACTTAAAACAAAATTTTATAACAGTTGATATAAGAGTTAAATCGCTGGTGGATAATTTACCTCGTTTTGAACGCGATAAAACTAGTGGACCTATTAGTTTAAGCATTTATGAAAATGCTTCATTATACCAGTCAATTCTAGATTTGAACAAATTAGTTTATATACCTAATGAGAAATTTTACTTTTATGTTTTTGATAAAGGTAAAAGTTTCCCATAATTATTTAAATTTGAATTTTTTTTTAAGAGACAAACAAAATTTCGGAAGCGTTCGGTGTGAATACAACTGGAAATTTTTGGCTACAACCAATTCAAAAATTAAATGCTAAACTTCTTGATATTTATAAGCTTTTTATTTATGTAACAGAAACATCAACTGACTCTTTAAGTTTTCATGATCCATCCAATTTGAATAGAGCTCTTCTTTTTGTTAATCTTAAAATACTCAAAGTTAACCAAACAATTGTGAAGTTTTCTCAGCATTATTCCAAATATATTGGTATGAATTATCTTTTGGATACAAATATTTAATAACTAAAAAAAAATTTAAATTAGCTCTGGATCCAATTGTTTACTTAAATAAAAAAATTGGTCAAGTCATGGCTGAATCGAGCATTGCCGAGCCCACATATGATCTTGTTGAATGCAATTTAGTTTCCGATTCTCTTATTTTTGTTGATCCTCAGTTTTGCGAGCTTTTTATTTTGAATAAGAAAACTGGTTAATTTTTATAGTTGAAATTTTCGAGAATGAAAAAAAAACATAAAAAAATTTATAGTTTATAAATTTGATACTTTTTGACGAAAAGATAAATTAAATTAAAAAATTTAAATGAAAAAAATTGTAAACAGATAAAAGTTTGTTTGAATATCTAAATCTAATAGACTGTGAATTTTAGAAAATTCAATATGTTTTTTTTCAACCTAATTCTCAAACTCTTTTGTCTTTCTCTAAAGTTGTTAAAAGTCGTAAGACTTTGAAAAACTATAGTTTTAGTGTAAAGAATTATATTCGCAACCTAAGGTCACTTTAAGTTTATAACACATCAGGCGAAAAATTAAATTTAAAAAATATAAAAAGAAAAAATAGTATTAATTCATTGAATTTTTAATGATTTAATTTTTCAATCAAATCAAAGTCTTTTAACAACTTTATAGAAAGAATTTTTTCTGATAAAAGGATTTTTAATTTTAGTTTAATTCTAACCAGGAGTTATTTCAACTAATTCATCCAATTATCAAACTTTTGTCAACAATTACTTTGTGCTCAATATAATGGCTACATTTTTAAACGTTATGACATCAACAGAAGTGTATGTTTTTATAGTAGAATCGAACTTTAAGAGCCGATTTGTACTTTCAGATATTTTTATGAGTCCAAGTTTCAGTCTTAGTTTTTTTAAAGATGATATCAATAGAATTTTAGCTAGAGAGTCAAATGATACTTTAAGATTTGAATACTTAAGCTATTTTATTTCATTTCAGACATCGTCAGATTTTTGGTAAGAAAAACTAAATTGTCTATAAAAAAAAAATAATTAATAAATTTCTAGGCTCAATGCTTGTTTTTTTCTAATAAGAGAAGTTGAAAAAAAAATTTTAGATTTTGAAGAATCACAAAGCATCCTATCCAGCTCTGATTCTTTGAAAAAATACTTGAAAACGTACTCAATTTCAAATTTTGAAGTAGTATAAATCGAAATTTAAATCGAACAAAAATAAAATCGGAATTTTTATTTAGAAATGTAGGGGAGAACAAGATTTAATATTAGATGAAAAATATTATCAAGAAAATAGTTTGTGGAGTTTAAATTCATTTTCAATCGGAATATTTGTTCTTACAAGTTTAATACTATTGGCAAGTATTTTGTCTATCTGCTTGCTAGAGATTTGCTGGTCCTCATTCTTGAGACAGAGTATGCTAGCTGTGACCACTGATTCAGATTCATTAGACGCTAATTCAAACAGTACGATTTATAAAATCATTTTTTCCTAAATTTTTAATTTTTCGTTTTAGATTTTTTGATTGATGAATAATATTAAATTAAAAAAAAATATTCAATTTTTGTATATATGATAATTTTTAAATTAAAATTTTAATCAATTAATAAAAAAATAAACATTAAACTTTATAAAAAAAAAATTTGATAAATTTTAGAAAATGATCCACAGACAAATGAAATAGTCCTATAAAAATTAAGAGAGAGAGAGTAAGCTGCTTAAAATTAGTCTGACATAATCTTATTAAACCAATTTAGAAAATATATGAATTTTAGCAGCCAAAAAATATTGAACTTACAATTTTAAAAAACTAAATTAAAAATGAAATAATTTTTTCAAATTAATTCTAAAATTAATATTATATGAAATTTAAAAAAATAAGTTATAATAATGGAAACTTTAGACCAAAATGGTCGTCTTCAACTAAACATCGATTCGAATCGAACACAAAATCAGAGTGTACAAAATGGATTGAGCTTATCGCCAAAAATAGACGAAACAGAAGCACCCATCAAAACAAATTATGAAGTTTTTCTTCCTATTATTTTTATCATTTTATTTATGCTGTTGTTGTTTTTTATCTATGCATTAAACAATCTTAATCTCAAAAATGGATTCAAAAACTGCTGTTGCTTTCTTTTTCGTAGAAAAAGACAACAACAATTTCCGTACATGACTCGAATAGGCTTTCAGAATGCTCCAATGCAACCTGGTGTCTATTTGCGTCAGCCAAACTTCAATAACTATGAAGATCATGCGAACTATTACAGGATGCCATCATCAGAGTTTTACAACTTTCACAATTATGAACAAATTTATCCGGCATATGCAAATCCGAGCGGAATCCTAACTGTACAAAACAATTACAAAATAAATCAGTATTATAGCAGTGAAAGTTCTAGCGATTATGACCCTAATACAATAGATGACAAATTTGATAATAAATTTTATTTTAATGAAAGTAAATTTGCAAATCATAATTTTCAGAATCGGACTCAAAATTACTATCACGTTGGTATGAATAATATGCGTATTAGATCAATTGGAGCTGAACCTGAAGCACCAAAAGCAAGAAGAACCATCATTCGACCAGTTAAAAAGCGGTCAATTCGAAGATCCTATTCTATTTCAAGAGTAGATCCAAATAAATGGAGAAAACAACTGGAAAAAAGAAATCAGACAAACAATTTTAGCGATTGGCCAACTAAAATCATGTCCCAGTACGAATTAAAAAAATTTCTCATTCAAGAAAATATGCTTAAAACTCAAACAGCTCAAATTCTAAGAACCAATTGTTCAGAGAGTTTCTTTCAGATAAATCAATCTAGATCAAATGCTCTTAATCAAATAAACGCTCATAAAAATGATGACTCCATACATAATAATATGACTTCTTTGACAAATAATGATGACACTACGCTCAATTCAAAAATAGAATCAAATGAGGTTTTAAATTCTACTGAAAATAAAAAAAAAAATTCAATGAGCAAGTCGTATTCTGGTCTTTTGTCCAAAGAATTGTCTATTTTCTCCTCAATAGACTTGGACAAGAGCTTGATTAATAAAAATGAAATGAAATCAGAATCTATGCTGAAAAAAACTGATTCCATAAATCAAAATTTTTCTTCTATGGTTCTGAATTTAAGCGAGATAAACGATGCTGATAGAAGTAAAAAAAAACTCAAAGAAAGCATCAGATATCGGTCATCGACTATCAAGGCTCTTAATCAGTCAGAGTCGGTAAAAAAAAATCGCGAAAATACTCTTAAAAAATTGGGCAATAAACTAAAAGATTTTTCCAATGAGGGAAGTTTGATAAAAAGTATTTGCAAAGAAATAAAAAAAGCTACTAGTATCGATAAAGATTTAAATAAAAAAGGTAAAAAGTATACTCGACTGTGCAAATCGTTTACCTTTTTGTCACAGAGAGTAAGTGAAAATATTCGTTTAAAAAAAGAAAATTTTTATCAACATAAAAAACTTGATGACGACCATTTTTTTGTGTCCGAGCCGACAAAATTAAGTTCGGTGTCCATTTTACCTATTTCGTTCAAGCCGGATAAAATAAATTATTTGAAAAATATAAATTTGCTCAAGGCAAAAGGTTTTCAATCGATGAATTCTATTTTGGAGATAATTGAGCCAGTATCGAAGCGAAAAAATAGACTCAATTCAACTCAAGCGACAAATGAAAGTGTCATTTTAGTTGAAAAAACTAGTCCTTTTAAAGATAAATTATTTTGTGATGCAGCAGTTCAAACTTCAATAGTTACGTCAAATGAAAGTAGTTCATTTCGATCACATGTCACTACACTGATGCATTCGAATAATTTTGGATCCATCTTGGCAAATTTTGGTTCCGCTTCAATTCAATATAACCAAAATAATCACTATTCTAGAAAATTACGAATGCGAGCATACAGTGATGGAAATGGCCTGTCCGACTCGAGTAGGCAAACAAACAGCTCAACTACCAAAAACTCCAGTTGTCTTGGTGTGCATTCAGTTTCGAGTTCAAAATTAAATCAGTTAAAGATTCAAATTTAAAAAATTCACTATTTATTATTTTGACTTTGATTTTTTTTAAAGCTATTTTATTTTTATTATGACTTAATTAATATTTTTTTTAATTTAATATAGCCGCTTATTTATTTTTTTATTTTAAGAAAGCGTTTTTTAAATTAAAAATTTGTAAATTTTTTTTAACATACATCATTTAAGGAAAATTAACTAAATTCATTAAAAAATTATTGTTATTAATTTCGGCAGCAGCAAAAAAGTTAAATAAATACTAAAAAAAAAACTCTTTTTTTCGATTCAAAATTAATTTATTTATTTCTTAAAATTTTCATAAATTCTCGCCAAATTTTATTAATTTCTGTAAATAATTTTTTTTAACTCAACATATTTATAATGAAACTTTGTTTTTTTAAATAAAAGTATTCTAATTATTTAAAAAAAAAAACTTAAAAATAAAAAAAATTCGGATTAAAGATTTTTATTCAAAAAACCAATATTTTAATCTTCAATGTTATAAAATTTATCACTCACTCATTTAATATAATTATAGATGACTTTTGAGAGAGTTTTCTATCCATCATTTAATGGACTGGCAAATGTTCTAATGAAAGATCTTAATGTCATATCGACTAGACAAACAAATGACGACTATATTACCTATTAGCTTTAAAAAAATTTTTCTTGCGTAACATTTAGCAATTATGCTTGGTTGTGCTAGATCTTCGAGACCAAAATAATTTACTTAAATGATTGGAAAACCATAGAGAATTTGCTAAAAATAATTGCAGTCATTTTTTTAACCTTGTTAATCATTAAATTATGTAAGTTCCTAGATAATGCCAAATCTATTTCAACCGGTCAAAAGAAAAAAACCAAAGAGACAAATAGCAGCGAAATAACAATAACTGATCAGGAAACTTAAGAAAAAATAAGTTTGTCATGCTATTTTTTTTTAATTTTCATTTGACTAAATTTTTGTTTCTACGATTTGTTGTTTATTTAGTCCAAATTCACATAGTCAGTTCAAAAATATCGAATTTTATTAAACATTAATTTTATAAAAAAAAATAAAAAAATTCTGGCTAAAAAACATAAAAATAGATTTTTTTCAGTTGTTTTCCATATTTTAAAACTAATCAAGATTATTTGTTGATTTTAAAAAATTGTTGTTTTGCTCAAACTTAAAAAAAAATTGATTTGAAGCAAAAATTCTTTTATAAAAATCATACTTTTCCATCTAAAAAATTTAAAATTATCTCAGATGTCTGCTGAGGTTTTAACATATGAAAATGGTGAGTGCCTTCCACAGGAATAAGTTCTACTTTGGATTTGGAATTATTTTTAATCTCATTCATAATTTTCATTATTTGATCAAAGAGTTCTTGACCGTATGGAGGAGGAGTTGCATACATAAGCATTACAGGGCTAGATAAATTCTTAAATAAGCAATCGTAGACTCCATGAAATTCCAAGTGATATTCTCTCATTGAAATCTTAAATAAATATTACTTATTTGAGGCAAAAATTTAATAAAGCTTACTCCAGTAACCAATCTTATATCACGGCTATAACTTAGAGACCCATCAACGTATTCCAGTCCCCTCTCGAGTAAAATCATTGCTGCTGTCTCGTCAATGAATTTATTTGATTCTAACAGTCGTTTTAAAGCATGTTCATATGTTAAATCTGATTTTAAAGAACCATTTTTATTCTTGTCTTTCAGATTTTTCTCAGCTTTTAAATAAACTTCAATTCCTTCCCTCCAGCATTCACTCAAATTGTCCTTATAAAATAAATAGCTCAAACATATTTATTAAATCATACAAATTTAAAAAAAAGCTACCCTCAATTCAATATTGCATTCTTTCATTGCAAAATCGATCAGTCCCAATCCGAGAACCTGCTCTGGATAGCAAGCAGAATACTTAAATTGTACTATAAAATTATATTTTTTTATATTTTAGAAGCTTACTGCTAGGGCAATCGAACATCCAAAACTGTGTGTTAAAAATATAAATTTTTCTAAATTAAAATGCAGTACAACTCTTCTTAAAGCCATTACGAAAAATCTCGTTGAATATGGAATCCCTAAAGTAAAAATTATATTAAAGTACTTTTACTTAAATTAAAAAAAAATTTTCAAAAATGAAAAATATTTTATTATGTCATAATTTTTATATAGGCTTACCATCTGAAATACTGGAACTAAGACCCATGCCAGGTAGATCAATACATATCATGTAATAGTTTGAATTTTTGGTTATATATGATGCCAATGGTCGAAAACTATTCGAATTATCCAAAAATCCATGCAGACAAAGGATGGGGTAATTAGGCTTTTCATTAGTTCCCATTTCGCCGAATATTTGTCCGGCAATTTTACCCCAGCCGACTTGAATTTCAAATTGTTGACTTTTTGGAATCATTCTTTATGCAGAATATGAAATATTGCAATTAAAATCTAAAGTATAACTAATTATTTTTCATATTATTTTGTAAAGATTTTTCTAATGATAAATTATGAGACTAATTTTTCATTAAAGAAAGAAAACATGAATTGAAAATGAAACAAAAAAATATGATTTTATATTAACTAGAATAGATCAAAGTCCGATTTGAATTGAAATCTAAAAAAAATGGTACGATTTTGCAGTCATTAAAAAAATTATTGAACAATCTTAATTAATTCAAAATTTTTAACTTAAATTAGAATTAAACAATGTATTATTTTCAGTTTAATGTGAAAATGAATAATTAATTTATATTTCTACTTATCTATGGATAAAAAAATCAATTTTTTTTCTAGAATAAAAACATCAAAATTTGTAATTAAGTTTTATTTTTTTTAAATAAAAAAAATATGACTATAATTTTGAAGTTATTTTTATTCGAATTTTGTCAATAAATTTGAGTATTATTTCGGCAGTTTCTTTAGGCTGAATCATGTGAAAATGATGAGTTCCTTTGAATGTTTCATATTGAATACTAGTCTTGGAATTCGCTTCGATTTTTTTCAAAAAATCCATAGTAATTTCAGCAGGACGATCTCCATACGCAGGAGGATCAGCATGAATCATTAACCATGGAACATCAATACCTTTAACCATTTCTGGAAGTAAATATGCCATATCAAGATAATGATCATGCATTAAAACCTAAAATTTTAAATAATATACCAAAATAAAAATTAAAAAAAATATAAACTATTACTGTTTGTTTGACTCTAATATCTCTTGAAAACTCTAATCGATCATTTTCTTTACAAATTAAAGCTCTATCGATCAGAATTTTTGCCGATTCAAGATCTAAATGATTGTTATATTTCATCAAACTGAGTTTTGAAAACATATTTAAATTCAAATTTTAAAATTTGATAAAATTACATAGAAACAGCCAAATCTTTAGTTAAGGTTTTTGCTGGTACAGAATCATTATTGTTTTTTTCTCTTTCCTCAATGTCAATTAGACCATCGATTCCAGATTTCCATAAATCACCAAAGCTTTCTATAATTTTTGAATTAATTTTTTATTCAATTTTTTTTTATTTAACAAGCCTATTTTGTAGCCTGGAAGTGAAAAAATCCAATCAAGAGAAATTAATGCCTTTACTTCGTTTTTAAAAACAATATTATACTTAAAATTAAATAATAAAAATTAAAAGTTAAAAATCTATTTTTTAAGCTTACTCACCAAAACACTCAAATGAATTCCATAACTGTGACACAAAAAATAAAATTCATTTATACCAAAATGTCTTATGACTCGTCTGACTGATGATAAGAATAACTTTGGTGTATAAGGTATACCATCTGGCAATTTTGAGCTAAATCCATGACCTGGCAAATCTAAAGCGATTATGTAGAAATTATCATTTTTACATATATATGGTGCAAGTGGTTTAAAACTATTTGAATTATCTAAAAATCCATGAATTGAAATAATTGGTTTTGCACTTTTGTTGGTTGGATCACCGAATACTTGACATTTGACATTTCCCCACGGAACAGGAACCGAAATTTCCTGAGCTTTCATCTTTTTTTTCTTTAATTAATTTTTTGTTAATTTTAATTTGAAATACCTCAATCTGGTTAGTGTATTTTGATCTTGATTGTATTGATTCAAAACAATAAGATTTAGGCCGATTAATAAAATATTTTTTTGCAAGATTTGATGAAAAATATTCCCTATATTGTGTAGTTGACTTGATTTTAACACACAAGACTTTATTTGTCTTAAATTTTACTTCAAAATTCAGTAGTAATCTACTAGATGGAAATTTTCTAGCTAGTAAATTCATTATTGAGAGTAAAATATTTTTTAAATTATTTAGATTGAGTCAAATCTGCATAATTTATTGAAAAGTCATAATTTTGTTATAAGCGTGGTAGTATCGTAACAAAACACGTTTTCATGTATCAAAGTCTAAGGTATTAATCCAATGATACCAATTTATATTATTTTAAAATTTTTATTTATAATTACGTCAGTTTTAGAACATGTTCTAAAGTCTAAAGACATAAAAAAATGAGTAATTTATTACAAGGCTAAAGTGAACCTAACTCTAAAATGTTTTAACCAAAAAAATTTTAAAAAAATGCAAAAAACTTTTTATATAAAAAATAATATATAAAAATAAGGCTAGAATGAGCATGGATAAATGTCAAAAATAATCTGAATAATTGATCAAAAAATTTATTTATTTTTAATCCAATATTAATATTAATTCATAAAAATTGTCAATTTTTTCTAAATGTTCTTTTAAATTTAAGATTTAATGTAACTAATTTTGTTCTAAATTTTAAAAATTCAAAAAAATCAAAAATTTAAATTTTTTTTTTTGGAAATAAAAAATTCAATAATGAGAAATAAGTGTTACAAAATGTCTAATTTGTAACTAGATGTTCGAGCCAAAAATAAGAATCAATACATCCATGAAAAGATGTGTAACAAACCAAAATACCATTTCAATAGATTAAATTAGACTCAAAAACCTTATTTTTTTCCTATTCATTTAATCATATAATTTATTTAAAAACGAAGTACTGTTTACCACGATATATGTCATCTATTTTGCAATTATAAACTAAACTAAAGTAAAAATTCAGAATAAATTCAGAATTTGAAGCGTTTGAGATGTTCATCATAAGCAGCGTAACTAATTAGAACTTCAACATGAATCATAAATCTCTGTCTGTATCAATCCAATAGTCAATTTCAATGTTGCACTTGAAATTGACTTTGAACTTGGCAACTATTTAGACTAATTTGGGAGCGCAAATAAGGTGGAAAAAGAAGAATAAAAATAAAAAAGCAATTCATCCTCAAGTCATATTTTCGGCTAGTAGATTCTGTTTCGGCTTTAATTGATACCTTTATTAAATTTAATTTTTTTATAATTTTTTATCACTAAGAATATATGAATTAGATCACCCCTTTGTTCTCAAATCTCTTCTACTCAAATTAATTAAATCCAGCATTGCCAAAAGCTATTGATAATCCAAATTACGCACTTCTAAGATCAACTTAGCTCTTCGTTGAACTTTCAAGCTGATTTAAGTCTTTTTCTAAATAAGGACACCATGCACTGAAAGCATACTTTTAGCACTCCCATTTATGACATTTTAAATCACTTTGTATGCAAATATCCAGACCCCTTTTGGCTTGCTCAGGGATTTCAAACCAATCAAACCAATAGTAAAACTTTGTATTTTTCTGGCCAATATGAATAACAATAACTTTTAATTTATCTTCGTTTAGTTGAGTCGACCACTCTTTTGATGAATTGTACAGTTAATCAATATCTGATTGTCTAAATCAAAGTCTGTTCAACTGGATTTATAAGTTAGTTGAACAGACTTTATGGAAAGCTTTTGCGTAATCTGTGTAAATGATGTCTACCGGTAAACCTTTGGCTATTACTTCAGAAATAGAATTTAGAGTTTTCAATAAATTGCTCAGACACGACATTTTTTTTGGGAAACTCTGACGTAGACACTAAATTGTGTTTAACTAAAATTCTTTAATTATGAACTCTGAAAACTAGTCAAAAATATATTAATTAGATGGTCAATTTTGTCAATTTCTTATTCATTTTTAAAATTAGTTTTTCTTACTAGATAATGAAAGAGATTGAAATTTAAAAAAAAAATCAAAAATATCTTCTCGAGTCTTCTATTTATAGTCATCCAAAAATTTTAACTAATTTTAACATATTATTTTATTTTTATTTTAAAAAAATTTAATTTAAAAAGAAAAATATTTTATTAATTTACATTAAAATAATTTTAATTTAAAATAACAAATTGATTAGAAAAAAAAAAATAATAAAACATTTATTTTTCTAGACTAAAATTCTCAAATTAAATTACAGTTGATTCCACAGCAAACATATCAGACAAATCTTTAGATTGATGCGATGCATTAGTTGTTTGATCAATCTTAACATCTTTTTCAGAATTCGATAGTGAATTATCGAAGATTTTTGTAAAACTACCACCATTGCTCGTATGAAGATTTTTTTCATTTTTATCAGTTGATTTTATTTCTTCACAATTAGAAAACTTAATACGCTGACTGCTCAACAACCTTATTTGTTCTTTGAAACTAAAAACTTGTTGCTTTGGACTTGATTCACTTTTTTGACCACCGGCAAAAGTTAACAAATTATTATCCAATTTGAATGAGCTAACATTGTGTGTTTCTTTTATAGGGTCATAATTTGGTGACATATTTGAAAAAACATCACTTGAGAGCGTTTCATTTTTGGCAGTATTTTTGTCCGAATTATTGGATGTTGAAACAGGTGAAAAATCAGAGCCATGCGAATCAATCTGTTTTAAATAGAATGATGAAATATCTTGACTCTTGGGATTTTCATCAAAGTTTATATTCTTGGATCCGTATTGAGAATTTCCGAAGCTAGTAACCCTTGATGCTTCTGAAGAAGTTGACGATGAGGAATATGCACCAGTTGATGGATTGTTCGAGCAACCAAGTTTGTCATATTTGTTCATCCAGACTGGGTTTGAGCCTTCATATGCGTAAAGATTAGTTCCAGGTATTGGTAATAGACTATTTGAATCAAATGCATGATTCAAATAGCCACCAATCGGATCTGAATAAGCTATTGATCTTTGCTCGAAACCGAATGCTTTTGTCATTGCTCGTTCAGCTTTCAATTTACGTTTGTATTTTAGACGAGTACAAAAGCACATAATAGAGAAAATCACTGAGCAAAATACTAGAATCATAAATGATACCAAAATTATCAATTTGGTATACAATGGTTGATTTGATGCTTTTGACAACAAGAAAAATGTACCAAAACTTTGTTCTGATTTCGAACTATATTTGTAGAATACAGACTGACCTTGGCTATCGTATTTTTCAGCCAAAATTAATTTATATTTCTTAAGTAGATTTATGTCTCTTGATCTATCTAGAATATTTAAAATAGTGTCCGAGTCGACAACTATGTATTCAGGATTGATTGTTCTAAAAGTTGGATCCAATCGAAGCATTCGAGATCGCGGCTCGACAAAATGCATCAAAATTTCGCTCATTTGAACGGAAGTGTTCTCTCTTCGATGTACTTGAATGTTGTCAATAAAAGCCCGCAAACCAGTCAAGTTGGATATGTACTCTCTGAATTCATTTTGTACTGCTTGAATTTGATCGATTGAACGCGAAAAAACTAATTTTACACGTTGTTGTTTATTTATCAAAATTATTTGAAATTTTACACTCGAGTTTTGCTCGTTACGGTCAAATACACTCAAATTAAACTGATAATAAATATTTTTCTCAAAATTTAGTGCTTTTGGAGCAAAATTTTTAGCTAATTTAACCAAAAATTGTGCTTCTTGAACATTTTTATTAGACCTAGTATCAGAAAATTCGATCAAAAATGGAAATTGATTTTCATTTGAATTAGTAATTATAGTTGTATTGTCAATTGAAAATATTAAATTTTCATTTAAATCTTTGTCAATAGCCTTAAACAAAAATAATTTTGTTAGAAAATTAAGAATTTATTTAGTTTGTCAATTTACTTTTGATTTTAGAATGATGTCTCCAAAATCATTGTCATAAGTGATGCCAATTTGATAAAAGTTTTCTTCAAAAATTGGCTTATTATCGTTCAAATCATCTACTTTTATTCTGAGCGAAAAAAGGCTTTGATCTTCTGAGATATCAATTTTGTGCCAAAATTTGCACTTATAATCATCAGATTTATTTAGACAATCACAGTGTTCAGTTGATTTTATAAATAGATTGTATACATCTCTGGTCTCTCTATCCAATTTAATTTTAGGCTTGAGAATGCCGCTAATGGTCATTTCAAATAAATCCCTATCTGGACCTAGAATAAAATAACAAACATCACTGGATGTTTTGGTCATATCAGCTATGAAGGCGTAATTAAGTAAAATAGTTGCATCATCTGGATCTATCTCCTCTTTTATTTTGGTTTCAATATTTCGTTGAGATTTGTCACATAAAAATTCAGGATGTTTGCAAATTTTGTTGAAGTCATATCTTGCACTGTTGTCTGAATCATCAACCAAAATGAATGTGAGTGTTAATCGAGATTTGAATGCGTTGGGCTGGCCATTATCTGAAACAATTATATCAACCTTTATGTTAAATATTAAATTGTGAATAAAATTAATGTATTTAGTCTTACTGAGTAAATGTATTGATCTTTAATATTAAGTGGCATTTTCAAAGACAAAATTCCATTCTTTGGGTCTATTTTAAAGTGTTTCCAATCCAGATTTTTCTTATTTGTTTGGTCAATATAATAAAATATTTCTCCATTTATTCCAGTATCTTTGTCTTCTGCTTCAATTGTTAAAATTTTCGACTCAGGAATTGTCGACTTGAATTAAATTTTAATTAATTATTAGAAAAATAAAGTTAATAATTTTTTGTATTATATAAAAATAGCCAAAAATAAAATAAAACTTAAATTTTTTCTTCACTTACAGTGCTGGAAATAAATTAACTTATAACATCATATCATCTGATATCAGCAAATATCAGGAAGAAATATTTATAAAAATTTATTTTAAATTTTACTCTTGCAACAATATTTTCACATAAAGAAATTCACATTTGAATTCACCTGATATTAGCAACTGATAATAGCTGATATCAGATGATATGATGTCACAAGTTAATTTCCGGCACTATAAAAACAATTCGTTCTATTTTTTTTACATTTTTAGAATACTTACAGCTTTTAATCGAAATACAGAAATGTTTTTATTTGGGTATATAAATTCTGGATAATGAATATTGACGTCTTTGATGAAAATTTGTATCGAACAACTTCCAGAAAGTGAATCATCGGCGCCAAGTCGATCATTTATGACAATCTTATAATTGAGTCTTCCTGAGTATCCAATTAGTTTTTTTTTGTTATGAATTTTTCCATTGAATTTTTCAATTTCAAATAATTCATCTAAAAAAATTTTAAAATAAAAAAAATCTATTAATTTTTTTAAACCAAATTTACTATTCAAATCAGCAGGATTTTCACTAATTAATGAATAGCTAAGATTTGAGTTCAAACCAGAATCACTGTCAAATCCTTTGACTTGATAGATAATTGTGTTTTCTTCTACATTTTGTCCTATTTCTACAGAATACATTTCTTGTTCACATCTTGGGTTATTGTCATTTTTGTCCAAGACAACAATTTTCACATGAATAGTATCAGTTAATTGATTAGATAAAGGTCCATTTGGATTGTCTCTAGCCTCAACAACTAAATTGTAAAAACTTTGTTCTTCACGATCTAGTGACTTTTTTGCGTATAACTTGCCATTCAGAGGTTCTATATAGAACTTTTCTTGAAAATTTAAAATTTTGTAGCTAACAGGTCCGTAGATGTCGGAATCAAAGTCAATAGCCTCAAATTGAACTATATAATAATTTTCATCATTATTTTCTTCTATTCTAATCTCTGATTGTTCCAAAGGAATAAATTTTGGTGGATTATCATTGAGATCAATAACTTGAAAAAAGAAATTTACAATTGAATGCTTTGGAATTGGCTTTCCATTGTCGTTTACAAGAATGCTCAAATTTATCCATTTGGTTTTTTCGTAATCAATCAAATTATTAACAAAGATTTCGCCAGTATATTTGTTAATTATTATTGCTCTATTTGGATCAATTGCACTAACTATTTTGAATGTTATATTATTATCTTTATCCAAATCTAATACTTTTAATTGAGTTATTTTTGAGTTAATTTTTGAATTTTCTTCAATTGATTCATAATATTCAAAAACTGGATCTTCAACGTCAGTAAGTTCTGAGTTTATTTGTCTCAAATCGGGAAATAATGGATAATTATCATTAACATCAATTATATTTACCAGAAGCTTTGCTTAAAAAACAAATTTTTAATATTAATTAATTTGTCTTAATAGTAAAAAATATTTTACTTAGAGCTATTTGAGGTTTAAAATTCTGAGAAGCATTTAAATCTTCAACACCAATAACTAACTCTATTAGTTCAACTTTTTCGCGGTCTATTTTTCCCGTTACAAATACGCTACCATTTATTGGATCAATATCAAACCAATCCTTTTAATATAATTATTCATTGATGAATAAAATTTTAAAAACTTTTTTACTTACTTGAAAAATTTTTAAATTTACTGCTAATCCACTTTCATCGAAGCCCATTATTTTCATGCTACTATCTTGATCCTCATCAATTAGAAAAAATCTTAAATTAGAATCAGAATCAAGATCGATTGCCTTAAATTGATACAAGTGAAGGCCTTGTGGAAAATTTTCTTCAATGTCAATACTCTTCAAATTATCTACAAATTTGGGTATTTTATTATTGACATCAATAATTTCAATTATGACAAGGCAATAATTTTCATCTGAATATTTTTCTTTTATCTTTGAATTAATTGAGTCAAAATCTTGTGCTAAAATTTTTAGTTTATAAACTGATCCATAAATATCTCGGTCCAAATTTGCATTTTCATTTATGCTTATAACTCCACTTGTAGAATCAATTGAAAATTTCTCCTTATTTCCACTTTTAATTGAATAAATAATCTTGGAAAAGGCAGTATTTGGTGCGTCAAGATCCAAAGCATTAACTTTAACAATTTCACCTTCTTTAGCTGTTTCAAGTACTTGCACTGTATAAAGAGATTGCTCAAATTTTGGTTTGTTATCATTTATATCCTAAATAATTTTGTTTAATAGAAAAAAAAAATAATTTCTAGAAACAATTTTTACTTTAACTATTATTTTAACCAAAATTTTTGACGATAGAGAAGGACTGCCTTGATCTTTGGCCTCAACTATCAAATTGATATCCACTTCGCCCGGATTTAAAACAAATTGTGATCCCTCAGTATCAAATGATTTTAAATTTAGTTTATTCTTTTGCTTGAAAAAATATATTTGCTCGAAATCAAGACTAAAATTGCTTATAATATCAATAGTTTTTGATTTATTATTAATTACGAAATATTCTTTAAAGCAATCTCCTTCAATAATTTCATAAAGTATGTATCCATTTTTTCCAATATCTCTATCAAATGCTTGGACTTTTATGGGTTCTAGCCATTTTGTTGAGTTCTCTTCGATCCAACCAACAATGAAATTTGTCTCATTTTTTTGGCTTTTTTGATTAAAAACAAATTCAGGTGAGTTATCATTGACATCGTTAAGCTTTATAATCAGCTGTGTACTTGTTCTCAGGCCTCCACCATCAATGGCTTCAACATTCATATAAAATGTATCTATAGCTTCTCTATCTAATTCAACAATTGGATTTTTGCTTGTTGTATACACACGTCCTGATTCTCTTTCTATTTCGAATCGATCTTGTCCGTTTAAAAGCTCATAAATAATTGTTCCATAATTGCCGAATGTGTCCTGGTCAAATGCTTGAATAAAGCCAACTGTGGTGTTAAAAGGCGAATTTTCATCAACAAAAAATGTAAAAAGACTATGATCAAATTGAGGTGCATGCTCATTTATATTTTCAATTTGTATATAAATGTCTGCTTTTGATATTTTACCATCAACTCCATTATCTCGAGCAATTAGCTAAATTTGAAAAAAATTAAAATATTTATTTGATAATCTTTTTTTTTTTTTTACTTTAAAACTTTCATTTTTTCCAATTTTTTTAAATAAATTTGATGAATTTTTAAGCTTTATGATTAAATTGGCATCGTTCAGAGCTATTTTTGGCGATACCTCAAAGTCTTCACTCTCTGTAAATTCGGTCTCTAAATTTCCATTGTTTTCGACCAAATAAAGTGAAAAACTTCCATTAATTCCCTTTTATAAAATTAAATTAATTTACTTTTAAGTTTATTTTTTTTATAATTTTATCAGCGGATAAAAAATTAAATTATTCTTTTTAGCATTGAATTCTTACCTTATCAGGATCATGGACATGAATGGTTTCAATATCATTTTCGTCTAAAACTAGTGTTGTTCCTTCAATACTTTTTGGTGATATTTTCAAATTATATGCTTTTTTATTAAAAATAGGTGCATTGTCATTGATATCAAGTAAAGAGACCGTGACTTTTACAATTTCAAAAGAATCTTCGTCTCCAATTTCAATTGCTTTAACTTCTATCTCAATTAATCCACCGGACATAGCAAGATCACTCGTCTCCAAGTCTATTCTATTGTTTATGGAAACCTGTCCTGTCTCAATATTTATTCGGAACAATTTGCTGAATTCTGATTCTAATTTAATTGTTTCAGATTAAAATGCATTCAAATATATTGAAAATTTACCTATAATTTGATATTTGCACGGATTATTAATTCCTGAGTCGCCGTCACGAGCGAAGACCTTGAGCACAAAATCTCCAATATTCATTTCCTCTTCTATGCGCACATAATACGGTGACTGGGAAAAGATAGGCTTTCTATTTGGAGTATCTATTACATTTATCAAACATTCAACAGTAGTTCTAAAGGCAGAATTTTCGCCAATTGCATTTAATTTAAGAATAAAACTATTTTTTTTTTCGTAATCAAGACTTTTTTTCAAAATTAAATTTGTTGAATAAATTCCACTTCGAACAAAAGTTGTTTTATCCAATCCAAAATATTCATTATCTTCAATGGTAAAATAGAATTTGTTATAGATTGGACCGTCGGCGTCGACAGCTTCGATTCCATTGAACAAAATCGTGTTTATTGATTGATTTTCATTGACATCTACTTTGTAAGGAGTGTTTTTAAATTTGGGTGGATTATCATCAATGTCTAAAATGATAAATCTAACTGATTGATAGACTTTATTTCCAGGTTTATCTTTTACATAAAAAACTATATTTTCATATTTTTCTTTAGTCTAAAAAAATTATTGGATTATTTAAAATTTTGAAAAATTTTTGTATTTTTACCTCACGGTCAAATTTTTCCTTTGCAATTACTATAGCACTTTTGCCGTCAATTTTTTTGATTGACAGGTGTTTTTTAGAATAACTTCCATCAATTCCAAATTCTAAGTCTGTGTTATCCGGATCAGTAGCATTCAACCAGAAAAGCAAATCACCAGGCTTTGTTGCATTGTATTCGGCAAAGAAATAGTTTGTTTGAAGTGGAGGATCGAATCTAGGAGCCTGGTTTTGAGCACTAATTGTATTTTTTGCCAGTAAAAAAAATATGACAAATGTAAATTTAACTTTATTTATTATCATTATTCTGATAGCATAATTAAAATCTAAAAGTTTTTATATGATTATTTCTATAAAGCCAACCAAATATATTAGATAAGAGACTAATCTCTTGTAAAATAAATAAATTCTCATAGACTTAAAAAAACTAAACTTCCTATTAATCAAGTTTGTTTAATTAAATATTTAGTAGGAAGTGTTAAATTTAATTATTTATTCAAATCACTTCATTAAAAGATCGATTTCACCTGAAGTTTTTTTTCTTAAATTCTAAAGAAACCGAACTTAAAAAAAAACAATTCTAAATTCCTTTTTTTTAATGAATACTTAAATAAAGTCTGAAGAAAAATTGAAAAAGTTCAAATATGCTAATGGCTTGAGGATATATAGAAAAAAAACTTTTTTTCGAATAACTTAACCGGAAAATAAATTCAAATTTTGTGACTAGCTGATTAAATTTTTATTTGCACATCTTTACCGAAAGTCTCTATAGGCATATGATATTGATGAACTGTTCATAAGTTTAAATCTAGCTTTCTTTTTGTCCTAAAATATCGATAAATCAAATCGAGTTAAAACAAACTTTTTGCATGAGAAGAAATAAGTCTAAAATTAAAAGACTGCACAAACTATAAAAGGCCCGACACTGAGTGCTCATGAGTGTTTATTAGTAATGTCTACGAGTCAACATAAATTAAATTAATTGAAAAAAAAAGAATAGTTTTTATTAGATTTTCATTTAAGACTTTGAGTTATTCGTTAAATGAGCACGAATAACACAATACCTAAGATACAAGAGATCATGTATCTTCCTTAACAGCTTTTTGTTAAATGTCTGCGTGAGAATTAAGGAAACCAATTATCGATCAAATATTTGATTTTGATGAATGAAACAATAGAAAATTTTATTTGCCTGAACTAAATTTGTTTGCCGGATTAATGGAATCGCTTCGTGAAAATCTAATATTCACCTTGTGTATTTTTTCAAGAATATTTAACTAGTTTTTGAAATTAGAGTGACTTTAATTATGAATGTCTCTGCATTTTATTTTTGTCTTTACCAATATAAATATTTTATCAATAATTAACGTTTAACTTAAAAACCTTTTTTTATAAAACTTTAAATGTTATAAAATTATTTTTTAAAAAAATATCTTAAATTAATAAAACTAAATAGAATTTAAAATTAAATAGATTTATAGAATTATTAAAATAAAAAATATCTTTATCGAAATTATGTCTTAAATTTACTTTAATAACTGAAATAAAAAACATTTAAAATAAAATTTTTAATATCAATAAAAGAGATTAATTTTTTAAATGCCTATCTTAAAACTAATTTCAAAAATATAAATAGCTAAACTGTTCTTTGAAATGAAACCTGCTCTTTTTTTTTAAGAATCAGTAAATTTGAGTTTTTGTGAAAACATTTATTTTAATAAGTCTAGAAATGCGATTGAAATTTAGCTTGAATCGTTTTTGAAAAAGCTACCAGTAAGCTTTTCAATTTAATTGCTCAAAGTGAATTACACTTTTTTGATAAAGTTTCAATACAATATGATGATAAAAAACAAATATACTAGCACAATTTGTTTATTTTCTCTAATTTAATTTTTTAATTGGGTCGGCAAGGAACTATTGTTACTTAAAATTTTAAACTGCTTCTTTGAATAAATTTTATTTAAAACATGAATTATTTGGCAAGTGTTCACGATAAATTAGATTCAGCTTGAAAATAATTCTCAACTATATGAAATTGGCAGAAAACAAGTTATAAAAGCCTCATTTGTACAAAAACCATCATATAATACTAACCTATCTTTCGAGTTTGTTTTCTATTTTGGCCATAAGAAGACCAAACTTTCGCGAAATTCATTTCGAAAAACTTGATTCTATTTTCAGGTTAAGATTTTAACTAAATTAAAAAATTGTCTGCGTTTGCTTGGACTTAAATATTCATCAAGATTAAGCAATCAATGCCGAATATGACATATTTTACACAATTGTATAAATATTTTCTTTTCTAAATTAGAAAAAAAATATATATATATTTATAAAATTGAAAATAAACAAAAACTCTTTATTGATTAAATCGGCCTTTGCACTTACTAAAAAGCCCGATGGATATTGCTATTCTGAATGAATTAAAAGAAACCTAAAGGGACTTTATTCAACAAAGCCCCGAGCATTCATCTCGCTTTCAAATTGGTTATATAAAGTTATTTCTTATTTTAAATAACCATATATTTAATTTTTTTAATGCAAGTCGAATTTATAAAAGTCTATCTGGCTAATCTAGTCTTAAAATGAAATTAACTTTAAAACTGATGATTTTAATCAAAGTTTAATCATACGATTAAAGATCTATTAATATAAAGCAAGTCTATTCCTTAAGGAAATGCTGTAATCCAAAAACGTGACATTTTATATCAAAGAAATGGCCAATGTCCGCAGGCAATGAGTTGAACTCTTTTAAAAATTAATTAAATCGCTGATTTTTCTCTCCAAAACGTAAACTAAATTATTCAAAGAGTTGCGATAAAATTGGAATTAATCAATTTAAAAAAAATTAAAGATACAATTTTTGACATAAAAGCGGATATTTATTTTTGTTATTGATATTTACAATCAAAATAAATTGTGTTTAATTTAAAAATCAAAATATGCAGTCCACGCAAACTATTAAGTTCCAACAGAATAAAAAAAAATTGATAAACAAATAATCGATTAATATTGATCCTTATCGTTATACCAAACAATAATTCTTCTAATTACAACCTAAATCAAATTACGGCCAAAAAGAGGAAATAAATAAAAATATTTATTCGTCAAGCACTTGAATACTCAAATATATCCAATATTCCATTAAAATTAAATATTTGTTTTTAAAAAACAAATTCGTGTCCAATTCATCCTCGTAAATTTGAATCCAGCCCTTTCAAAAAACATTACTCAATATTTTAATTGAATATTTGATAAATAATCAAATTGTCTAAAATGAAAAACCATTGCCTAAATAAGGATTAGCACTTGTTTTTTATATATATAATAATATTAAATAATTTATATCCGCATTACAAAACAAAATATTTGAATTATGTGATATTTGGCTTTATTAAATAGCAGCCTGGCCACTTAAATCTTTCTATAACTGTTGATATTTTCCTATTGATAGCTTGATTCTAATCATCGATTTGCCATTTCACCTTATCGAAATTAATATTTGTTTAATGAACGAATTTAAAACAAATCATATTTGTTTAAATATTTTTTAATTTAATTTTAGAGTAAATAGAAAACTGATATGTGTAGATAAATTTGAAGTGGAGTACTCTTAGAAAACTAGATTAATCGAATTAATCCAATACTTATTGGGCCGAGAATATTCTGCTTTTTCTAACTTTGACATAGTTATTCGCTTATTTCCATATTCAAATAATGCAAGTCAATTGCCGATTTTTAGCTTTCAGATTTTATGATCCATTAAGGTCATGTGTAGATATGTGATTATGTGTCTGAATTTTTTTTTGAACTTAAATTCTGTCATCAAAACGGAAAATTCTCAACAATGCTAAATTTGGTCTTTTATAAAAATGTAAATTGATCATCAATTTACTTATCCTGCATTTTCAATTTTTCCAAATAAAAAAATGATTGAATTAACTTATTTTTTAAAAGAACAAAAAATTTTAAAAATAATAATTTTTATTTTTAAACTTTTTTAAATTTAGACATAATTTAAAGGCCCATATTAAAAATCAGACTAAATAAAAGCTAAATAAAAATTAAGGGCGTATAAAAAAAATTTATACATTAGCGTTAATCTCTAATAAAAATCTTAGCATTTAAAAAAGGTTATTACAAAGAAATTGTCATTTATTTTAAATTTACGAATAAAAAATTTTAAAGTGTTAATTAAAAAAGTCAAAATTTTGAAAAAAAAAACAAAATTAATTGTATTCTATTTCTTTCGTTGAGAAAATCGTTCATTTAGGTTTTAATTTCTCGGGGTCACTTTTATTCTTTTAGATTTACTATAACTCTCTAAAAGAAAATTTATAGTTCAAGAAATTAAAAATATTTTTAATTGATTTTTTTAATTAATCAATAATTTTTAAAATTATGAGCCTTAAGAAAAAAATCAAGATTAACTGAACTCAGAGCTTAATTAACCCAGTAATTTAAATTAGAAAAAAAAATAACTCGTAAAATTTTTTAACTTCTTGAAAAAGTCAACTTTTTTTTTCTTTCTTTAGGTGATTTATAAATTTAAAAAATCCCATTTTCAAAAATTAAATCTCGAGGTAAAAGACAATTTCATCGATTTAATTTAAAAATGATGAGTGTAAAAATTTCAAATTTTATTCAAATAAATCTTGACCCGATCATATGTTTGGATAAATTTATTTTATAAACAAAAGCTAGAGAAAATTAGTTATTTAAATATAAGTTTACTCATTACAAGTGTTTATGTACAACTTAGTGTATTTATACAAAATTTTAAATAATAATAAAAACAGTAGAATTAAGTTATTAAAATGACATAAGTTAAATAGACTAGCTAGGAGTAATTAAACACTCGAGACTTCTATTCTTTTTTTTTGCCATAAGGCTTCTCATTCACAGCAATTGACTCATTTAGATTTATGACTTCTAAGTTGTCCTCGAAATAAATTGATTTCAAGTAGTTATAAATGCGTCTGATGCCTTTAATCAAATCGTTGTGTTGTATTACCAAATCATTAACCTCGTAGTCAACATCTGAATCTACAACACTGACTGCTATGCCTAATTGAGCTGCATAATATGTGAACATTATTATCGGATGGCTGTACGGAACTTGATGGATGAAGAAGTCAAAGCTTAAAACTGAATCCGAAATAACGAAGAAAAATGCTCCTAGAAAAAAATTAATTAATACAAACATTAGAATATTCTTTATTTTACCAATTGAACAACACATTTTGGTCCATGTCCATTTTACTTCCTTGTTAAAAATCTGCAATCGGGAAACAGCTCTCCAAAGCATAGATAACAAAAGTGCCATATAAATGGGAACAATTGCTTTAAGAACATAATTCTGCAAAAATGGTATATAAAAAGCTGTAACTGGCAGTGATAACACTATTAAAGCAAGGGCAAATTTGTAATTCAAAGGTTTTATTCCGAAAGCAGTTAAGTAAATTATATGAGCTATACCAAATGCAATTATGCCAAAAATAAAAAATCTTTAATTTAAAATTTAATTTAATTAAAAATAAAATCAATTTTTTTAAACAAAATTTTACTCTTCTGGGTAAACCAAACAAGCATCGCCGATCATGGAAAAAAAAAGTCCAGTGAAAATACGCCTTGAATATGAGTATTCAAATTTTAGATTAAAACCATTACTTAGGACAAATATCAATAAAGCAACCATTGGCATGCATTTTATAATCAGAAAAAATAAGTTCGACTCTGACTTGAGTGGATAGAGCACAAAGAATATAAATACAGACTCGAAAAATGGGACTAATTTTGGCCCCACATGTTTTACCTTTAAATTAAAAAAATAATTAAAACTAAGGCTCAAAAACCTACGATCTATTCTTACAACTGTAATACGCGAAACCATTTTTTGTTATTATTATTATTTCTTAAAAATAATTATTAAAATATTGATAATTTCAAAAATGATTACACAAATTCTTTGTTATAATGTAGATTTTTGACTAAAACTTTGTCTATTATGAATGCGCAATTATTAAGAGTATATTTTAAAATTATAAAAAATGTTAAAAATATGTGAGATGAGTTGAGTGGTATATATTTGATTAAAATGTAAGTGGTGAATAATCGTAATCTTTTTTCCAAATAATTTAAAATCGTAATTGATTTAAATACGAAAATTTCTAGTTATTGTATCTATATGTGCGTATTTTCAAACTCTAGAAATTTCTAAGCTCACTCCTTCAAGATAAAAAAAATTATTTTCAAAAACTTAAATAAACTAGATTTTTATTTTTAAATCTAGATTTGTTTTATTTTTAAATTTTTATAAAAGGATCATTTTAAGAAGATTCTTCTAAAATAGTAATAATTAAAAATTCGTTAAAAATTTTAATTTTATGTTTATGCTAAGTAGATTAAGTTTCCGTTTTAAAGAAAAACTTGTATTTATAGCTTTTAAACACTTGCTGATTTTTCTTTACTAAATTATTTTGCCCCAATTAAAATAAATCTACTTAAAAATTTTTTAAAAAATACTTTAAGACAGGCAAGAAAATTCAATTAAATAAAATACATCCTTTTTGATACTAAAATTAACATAAAAATTTAAAAATTATTTTAAAAATATTTAAATTTAGATTTTCGCAAAAAACTTATTAATTGTCAATAATAAGTTTAATTGGTCATTTTTCATTTTGAAACTTTTCTCATCTTAGACTATCGATATGCATGTGTGGTATGTGGCCTGATCAATTTATAATTAAAATTGTTAAGAAGATTTAAAGATATGTTTTGAAGGGAGCATAGTATGCGGCAATCTTAGTACGACTTTTCATCTTTTGTAATTATTACTTAGTAGGGGTATCGTGAGTTTCAAAAAAAAATAACAAAACTTCTTCCATTTTTGATAAATTTAAATTTACTAAAAGGAAATATATTTTAAAAATACTGCAATTTAGTGCAACCAAGTTTGTTGCACCTTTTTAACCTAAAATTACTTTTCTGATGTAAATAAAAGACAAAAAATAAAACATCAATAATATTTAAATTGATTATTCATTTGGTTTACCTAACAAAAGGAAAATAAAGTTTTTATTTTGGATAAAAAAGGTCCCTCAAAGTTTGTTGCACTAAATTGCAATATTTTTTTAAATATATTTCCTTTTACTAAATTTTAATTTATCAAAAATGGAAGAAGTTTTGTTCGTTTTGTTTTTGAAATTCACAATACTCTTAGTAAGTTGCTAAATGAATTAATACAAAGAAAGTTTTTCAAATAAAATTTTTAATAAAACTCTTTTATGTCTATTCTTTTACTTATTGATCTAAAATTTTTTGCTTGTAATGTAAAAAACTTTTGATCATTACCTCAATTTATAACAATCTTTAAAAAACATTGATTATCAATTTTTTTATTATTAGTTTAAATAGACATTTAATTAAAAATTGCATAATTATAGAAATTTGATTTTTAACAATAGGAATTTTTATGGCTTTTTTTATTAACACAAATAATTATTTTTTTCTTTATTAAGTCAACATTAAACAAAAAAATTATCGAAAAAGTTTTTTTTTAAATTCAAATCCTCTATAAAATATTTTTTTTTTCAAAATTTAAAAAAATATCCTCATTTTATTTATAAAGAAGAAGCAATTCAAAATTTAACAAAGATCGGCATTAACCGTTCATAAAAATCCGAAAGTTTTTCTCGGTTTAAAATTTACAATTAAACATTCAATAGTAATGAATCGAAAAAAAATTTTGCGTACTAATAAATTAGTAAAAATACAATTTAATTTTAAAATGTTTGGGGACATAAAATTGTTTCATCTTTTGTGAATTTGTTTTCGGAATTATATTTCTGATTGAATTCAGCAGTCCCATTATCACTAATAAAATTAGCGCTCTCACAAGAATGCGAGCTTTCATCAAGATCAGTGCCAGTTTCTCCTTGACTATTTGTTCCAACTCTAAAACTTCCTGATACTGATCTATTGCGCCTCATTCTTTCTTTTATTCTTTTATTTTCATTTTTTTTTCTTAAAAATAATTTTTGTTTCTTATGAACAGCTGGCCGAATGTTTGGTAGATTATTTTTTTTTTTATGTGAAATTAGAATAGTTGCTTCATCATCTTCTTTAAATTCAAATACATCTAATCTATGATTTTTATGTTTTGGCAAGCTATTATTGCTGCTTAGTTTTTTAGTCTTTATTTTAGAAATGTCTATTTCATTTGAAGAACTAATTGTTTTTCGTTTGCGTGATTGAATTGGAATTGATTGTGACCTTTTGTTGTCACTTTGTTTTATATTAATCGAGGTTGATTTTGATCGGGACGACTTTGCTATTATATTGCTAGTTTGCTCATCTTTTATTTTTTTCAATCGGGTATCTGTCTCTCTAAATTTATAATTATTGGAATTTGATGCAGATAAGTTCTGGTTCGATAAACTTCCTGAAAACTTTTTCAATTTATTTCTCGTTATCATGGAGCTTTTGGTCGCTTCTTTAAAAGCACTCTCAGAAAAGGCTCCCATTTGTTTTCTTTTTATGATAATTGATTTAGTTTAAGCTTAAATTTAAAATATAAAGAAATACCTTTCACAAGTGTGGCATTCACAATTAGCATTCTTTTCTCCAAAAAAATTTGCTCCATAAAAGCATGTTATTTCTTCATCTACTTCAATGTCACGTAAAACTTGAAGACAAGCCGAAGAAACACCAGTAGGAACAAACTTAACATAAAATTAATTACAAAAATCTGAAACTTTTTTTTTAGAGCATTACTTTGCAATTTGGTCTACAATCATGATTTATGTACGCACCAGGACCAAGCCATAATTGGGAACATTGTTTCCGACAAGAATACATTACACTGAAGTCATTTAGACCTGGCTGTAATAATTCATTTTCTTCTGTTTTGGTCATTTCGGCTATACAGCCGATCAATTTTTCGATTTTTTCCCCTTTATTCCACTTTTTGGTTGCCACGATCATACCTCCCTTTTTCTCACTTGAATATCTAAAACACTCTTTTACGGTAATACCACTATCTGGATTAAAAAAATGCAAAAATTTGTAAACATGTGACTTAAATGATTCTATTTGAGGCTGATTTTTTGTATTAATGTAATTTTCATACCATTCATTGGCCGTTAGGTCATTAAAACAGTGCTCATAATCTTTATTTTGTTCAAATTTTTCTATTATCTTCTTCCATTTAGACGCATATCTTCTCACTGGACGAAAATTTATATTCATTTTATGGGTTTGAAAGCCTAGATAAGAGTCAATCACCATCATAGTAACAAGATCATCCAATTCACATAGTTGGCCTGCAGTCAAGTAATCGTTGACAAGCTTCCTCGAAATGGCTGAGGACATTTTCCTTTGATAAGACAAATATAACACGATAAATCTCTAACAAAA
Source organism: Brachionus sp. 'Tiscar' (assembly GCA_006352455.1). Lineage (NCBI taxonomy): Eukaryota > Metazoa > Rotifera > Eurotatoria > Ploima > Brachionidae > Brachionus > Brachionus sp. 'Tiscar'. The sequence goes on along the minus strand of VANL01000002.1, from coordinate 191,349 downwards.
ATTAAAATTGATTTTATTTAAGGATAAATTTATGAATTTTTTATTGATAGAGATATTAGAAAAATATAAAAAAGGAATAAAAGCATATATGACATAAAAATAATAGCTTGTGCAAATGTATGCAAAAATTATTTTAACTTAGCTCGATTATTATGTTAGGTTTTTGATATAATAACATATTCTAGCTTAAGTGCTATAATTTACTAACACAACAAACAGGAAATCCGAGAAGATAAATGTCTAAAAATGTATCTCGAATTTTATCCAAAAAAATTATTTTATCAGGAATTATAAATATTAGAAAAATAACTATTAATTAAAAAAAAATTGAATCATTAATTAACTAGCATTAATTAAATTTCTAAAGAATATGAAAAAAATATTCTTGTTTTTTAAAAAATCTTTTAATATTTTAACCAGATAAAATAAATTAAAAAACTATAACTATTTAAAAATCAAAAGAAAAATAAATTAATCGTTTTTTTTAGCATTAATTTTTCTATAAATTGAAAAGCTTAAATAAAAAATAATAATTTAAAATAATACTTTATACTTAAAATTATTTGAAATACTAAATTTTCAATGATACCTAAAATCAAATCATTTTAAAATCGTATTTTGAATGTTTTAATCCATAAACTTTTCTAAAAAATTTAAAAAAAATAATGAGAAGAATTTGAAAATCTAATTCTAAGAAAAATAATTTTATGTGAGAATATAAATAATAATACATGAATTTAGAGCCAAAAATTTATTCTAATTAAATTTCTTTATAAACTGAACATTAAAAAAAATTTATATAATGGTTAATACACCAATTAACCACAAAACAGTTTTTTTGTTTGATAATTCAAGCTATTTTGCTATCAATTGTGGTCAAACATTCGAATTCGATATTTCGAGTAAATCAAAAACATCAAATCAAACTCAAAATCAGAATAAAATTAGTCCTTTAAATAAATCGCTATGGACATGTACAGTTGAAGCAGCTATTGAATTTGCTCGCATTGTTTATGATTTGTTTCCGGAAAATAAGCTAATTCGTCTCATGACTACCAAGCATGAGAATACTCTGAACACATGGAACGAATCTGATCAAGGACTTGAGACAGTAAATTAATGAAGGAATTGATTTTAAAAGATTCTTAATTTTTATTACTAGTTGATGAATCTAATGGGGACCGTGCATCCTCCATTTCCATCGCCACATCAGATATCCCAATCAGAAGAACTTATTTTATGTCGGGCGTTAAATGCTTCTCTAAATGCAATCGCTCAATCGACTCAAATGCAACAAAATTTGATTAGAAATAAAATTTCTGTTAGAAACAGGGGTCGAATTATATTTTTTACATCATCAAATGTACGAAAATTTGAACCTATTCAAGAATTTTTGGCAAAAGCTATTGAAGAATTGAACAAAATCATTGATCAAGCGGCAAAAAATGAGTATGTATATTTACTTTATTTTATTCAAATAATCTTAATAAATATTTGTTAAAAATTATTTCTAAAATATTTCTTATTTAAGCATAGCGATTCAAAAAATTGACAAAATTGAACTAGTTATAATCGATATGGTACCAATAGATCAAAATTTGACCTTAACAAAAGAAAAAATAATTCAGGTGATTGATGTTTTATTCAAAAAAGAACCAATATTTTTTGTATGTTTAGAATTCAGCTGAATTACGAACACACATTCTTAGTAGTAAATCAGGATCGAATTTATCATTAAAATTAATTCAGCTAACTCAAAAATTCTATGATCTGGCAGTGACTTCTGTTACAAATATTCCAATGAAAGTAACTACCTAATATTTAGAAGAAACTTTCTAAAATTTTATATTTCACTTTTAAAGGAAGAATTAAATGCTAATAGCTCGGCTAATTACGATGTAGACATTTTGCATCATAAGTCACTTCATGACCAGCTTAAGATTTCAGGCCTATTGAAAAATTGCTTGGTCAGCAAAGATGGGGTGAATACTGTTTGTCTTAAATGGAGCAATCCAAAAACAAACATAACAGGTTGAAAATATTTTTTTTTGATTTAATAAATATTTTAATTGTTTTAGAATTTAATTTGACAACTAATTCTTCTCGAATAACGCCAATAGATGTAAATAGTCGACCATCTTCTTGTCTCACTTCTTTTTTGCTCTCAGGTCTAATATTTAGATTTTTTTATTTTTGTATTTTTTGAATTTTTTTATAGGAAGATGTGTAGTTTTGGAAATTCCCCGTGCAACAACATCAACTAGAATATCTTCTCACGTACTATGCACTCATGGCAATGAGATATTTATTCATAGTTTAAACTATTCACTAAAATCAGTTTTTGATGATCGACCAAGTATTGATTCAAATACTGAAAATCTAAAAGATTATAGAACTAGTGTAAATTTTTTTTTGTTTTTTTAAAAAATAAAAAATTTTTCTTCAAGGAATTTATCGATTTCATGAAATCAAACACATTGCCTAAGATTTTAAATGATAAAACATCATCTAAAACTCAAAAAAGTAATTTAAAGCCTTTGTTTCAAAATTTATTTTCAAAAAATAAACCAAATAATTGTCCATTTTAGGGAAAAAAAATTTTTTTTATCTATTTAATCATTTAAATTTAGTTTCTGAGAAATTTGAGAGAATCACTCAAAACTGGCCGATTAAATATACTGAAAAAATAATTACCAATCTTCAACCGGTAAAATTTATTTATTCAAAAACGATATCGAAAAAAACATATTTGTTTTAAGCTAAGACCATTTTTGTTGAGATATTTGTCGGAAGAACCGTTTACTGATGCCCAATACAATGAATGCGTCAAATCTTTGGAATTCTTACAAAATGCTGAGTCAAAAAGTGAATCAATATCTGCATCTCATTTAGTAATTCCGGTAGATGACATGTCCATTTACAGAAAAAAAGACCTATTCAAAATAATATGGACCGAACTGGAAGCGTTTCTAAGTCCTTATCAGGATTTTTCGGACAAACACAAATTTTTCTATAATCACATCAAAACAATTAAATTGAATCAAGCTAAAAGTGAGAGTTCTTTTGGAAGAAATCTCGATCCTAGGAAATTGTCTAGACAAGCAGATAAAATTCAATTATTGAATTTTATACCCCGGGAAGTTTTAGAATTGTAGGAAAAATCATTAACAAGTTAATTTTGTTTAATTCAATTTTTGTGAAGTGAAAACGAAAAGCTAGGCAAGAGGAAAAAATTTTCAAAAGATATCAGCTCCGCTGATATAAATTTATACGAATTTTGGTCAAGAACTCTTGTCGATAAAAATAAATGCAAACCGGATTTTTACGGAAGATTAATGTACCCGAATCAAACTGCGCCACTTTATGCCAATTTGAAGTTGGATGAAAATTCATCATCGAAAAACTCAGCGTAAAATTTAAGCCTTGAAATTTTTATTGATTTATGGTAATTTTGTTTTCTTAGGGTAAAAATGGAAATATAATAAGAAATATGTTTTGTAAACGGAACAGAAAAAAAAATTCAAATTAAAATTATTGATCGTTTTTTTTTTATTTAATATAAATGATATTTATTAAAATATAAAAGCTTGATGTGTGTAGAATCAGTTGAATTTTATTAAAATAACAATCTAGAATATATTCATTTTTGGTCAAATATCACCTTATTTAATTTTATAATTATTTAACTTAAAAAAGGTCGTGTTTGATACACTAAGAATCCATGGTTTCGATCTTATTTAAATAGGCAAAATTTACACTTTTACTTTAGTTTAAAGGTCAAGCATTTATTAAATCAGGTCGATTTCTGATAATATTGTTACTATTTATTAAAAACACTTATAAAAATAAAAAAACCTTTCAAACATAATTTATTAGCCATATTTCAGAGATTTTAATTACTAAAAAGGGGTGAACGTTTAAATTCTTAAAAAAAAACTATTACTCTATTTTTATAAAACAAAATTATATTTTTTCGCTTTAACTTTATTTCAATACTCTATAGGTTAGATCATACCAGCAGGACTAATCCAACGTTGTTTCATGTGGTTTTTATCATTTAAAATAATAAAATAATGCATTTGCTAGCAAAATAATCTAAATATTTTAAATAATTATTTCAACAGTAAAAATGAAAATTTTCTTAAATGCATTCAAAATTTAAACTTGTTTAAAATTGTTTAGTTATATTTTAAATCCAGCTCAAATTTTTTCTTTGGAATTAATTGAACTATTATTTTTGAGAATTTAAGTGCTATTGATAGAATATTTAAATAAAAGATTCCATCTAAAATTTTATTAATTTTCCAAATCTAAGTGTGGAGATAATTAGATTTGTTTTTGTCAAACTAATTGTTAAAAGCTGAATTTTATACTCTAAAAACTTTTATACTCTAAATTGAAATAAAGTTATGAAAATAAACGATATTTTAAAGCTAGGAAAATAAAATTTGTATCTAATCATAATTCTTTAAAGTAGCTTAGCTAGATTAAACATGTCAAAGCTTTTTATTGATTGAATGTGGGCAAAATTATTTTTATTTTGCACACAATTTTTCTTTAAAAAGAAATCATCATTTTTTTCCTGTTGTGCTTGATTTCTTCTTAAATTGATTTCTAAAAGAATTCAAAATATAAGATAGAATAAAAATTTTTAGCTAATAAGACTAGTATAGAAAAAACTTAGTTCACCTAAATAAATTAGTTCACAAGTAAATATTTTATGTAAACTGTTACTTAATTAATCAAATAAATAAAGAGTGCTTATTTAAGACTAACGTGATTTTTTTTATAAATTACAACAAACTAATTTTTTCAAATAAACATTTAGATAAATCTTGAGTGAAAAGTAAATTATCTTTTCAAACTTTAGTTTCAATTTTCTATTAGGAATTATTTTTTCTAAATATTTGGTTAATATTTAAAAAATGACATTAAGTTAATTAAAATTTTCTGCATGCTATAAAAACATGATCTATTAAAATTTTGAAATTCTATTAAGATATTTTAACTTGAGCCGCACTTTCATCAAGATGTCTAGATTTTGATTAAATAAGTTTTGTCTAAAAGAATAAGTGTTATTAATTTAAGTTATTGAAGCCTTATAAAAATTTAATTGAGAAATTTAATTTAGCCTTCTTAATAATTTTAAAGCCTAATTTTAGATAATACTATCAATGAAAAAATATACTTAATATAAATAGTTCATAAAATAGTATAAAATTTCCCACAAATAGTATGTAAAATTTTAGAATCTTCTTAACAGCTCAAAATTAATTTAATTAGCTTAAATGTTTTCACAAAAATAAAAATACTTTTGAATTGAAGTATTTTTTAATCAAATTTTCTTATCTTTTTGTTGACTTACTAATTCAAGCTATTTATTTCATAATTGTATTCTTCTATAGTTTATATAAGTTCGATAGGTTTAGGCTGAATTTCAAATTAAAAAAAAATACAAACATAGCATTTAAAATTTGCATATAAAGGAAAAATTACGTATCTTTATTTTTAAATTTTTTATTAAGTAAAAAAGCATATTAGTTTTAGTGGCATAATGAACTATCATCAAAAAATACAAGATTGATTTATTACTCATTAAAAAAAATTGCTTTTCTTTAACGTTATGGTATGAATAGATTTTAAACTTTCGCCTGAACTATCTGAATAATCAAAACAAATTTCAGAGTTATATATTATTTGAACAATTTTTTTGCTAAAATAATTTTATATAAGGGTTATTTAATCACAGTTTTTCTTTTTTTTTTTAATTTAAATTATTTTAATATTTGATTCTAAATATATTAAACTAAATTATTTAAATATTTTATGATTTCGTCCATTGTTATTTTTTCTATTTAACAAAATCCTTAAAAAAACAAGCTTTGGACTTGAAATAACACTCAAGCTCATGTTTAGATGTTTAAAAGGCTCTTTTAAATTTATTTTTTTTAAACCTTGAGAGGCATAAATTTATTATAAATTAAAGTTTAATAAAAAAAGTAAATTTTTTCTATTATATCTTAACAAAATTTGTTTATTTTAAACAAGAGAGCTTATTTGTAACAAGAATTTTGTTTACACGGAATTTAGGCATTTATCTGAGGAAAAAATTTCAAATTAAGGAAATACTGAATAGAGATAAATAAGACGAAAAATTTAAAATTGGTTGAAAATGCAATTTAACCATATTTAAAAAAAATTTGTTAAAAAGATATTATATTTTTTAATTAACAAATTAATTAATATTTAAACATGAAACTTTGACCAAATTATTTTTCGATTTTAAATCACTAAGTAAAATTGGACGATTTTTTAATTAAAAAAAGGAACCTCTAAAATATTTTTTTAAAATTTAATTAATTTTTTACGGTAAAAATAGTAAAAATATTTAAATTCTTTTTTTAGCCAAGTGATAAATAACAATAAAAACTTGTTTACTAGTAATTTGAATCTTTAATTAATTATTTAAATCAATTTTCTCGAATATTTTCGCCCATCTTTGGTATTTTAGATCAAGTATACAAATAATCGTTTATTTTTTAATTCAAAGCTTTGCAAAGCAGAGCTATTTGGTCCCAATGAAATTTAGAAAATAAACTATTTTTACTTAATTTTCGAGATTAGAATTTCAATTAAGCCTTATATTTAATTTCAAGATAGTATAAAAAAATGACACGGAATGTCTGCTGGTTTGTCATTATTGCCTTTTTAAAAAAATCAATAAATTTTGTTAATTAAATGTAAATTTTTATTTTTTGCTATTTTATATCATAATAGCTGTAGTCATAAGAGCAAAAAATTGATTTAGTAAAAAAAATCATTTTCATTTTTTTTAGTAATTATTCATATTTTTATTATTTCCTTTTTGATTTAAACTATGTATTTATTTATAAACAATGAAAAAAATAATTATTCTGAGATAGTGCAAGATCATATGATTTTTGTATTTATTGAAGTGAGTAGCAACCAGTTTTGTTTAATTTTCGATAAATTTGTATTTTCACAAGAAAACACTTGGAAACGCTTTTTTTGTTGAGTCTTTATTCGAGAATATTTAATTTAGCAGACAATTAAACAAATCAAAACAAATAAAATAACTAATCTATCCTATTATTACAATTTTAAATAGCCCTCCAGTAAAGAGCAATTTGCAGGCGATCTCATAATTGCAATCGTTTTAAAATAAAATATGCTTTTTGTTTTACTTTAAATATATTAATTTTGGGTTTTATTTAGTTTTATTCCGACATAGAAATAAAATAATCAAAATTTCAAATAATTTAATTGATTAGAATAATTTTCCTGTCATTCCGCTTTAGAAAATTTAATTTGAGAGCGGAATTTTTAGAATAATCTTAGGAAGTATTTTGCAGCAGACAATTTAAATTCAAGAGGCAATTATTTTTTTCGACGTGTTCTTTCAAAACCATTATTTTCTGGCCCATTAAAATTAAATAAGATTTTTAGAATTTTATTTAAATTTAATATTTAAAATTTATTTTAGATTATGATAAAAAAATATTAAAATAAAATTTTCTCAAATTAGATAAATAAATTTTTTACCTTTTTTTAAATTTTTCAAGTTTCATAATAATGAACATCGTTTAAATCTAATTTTTAAGATTCTCGATTTATATTGACGTCATGGAAAGAATAGTCTAGCTCTGTGCCATTGATTAAACATGATTAATCAGAGGATAAATTTTAATTTTATTATTTGATATTTGTTCAGAAAATACTCCAATTAGGCCATTTACGGAAAAAGTATAACTTATTTAAGAAAAAAATTTTTTCTTGTATTCATATTTATTTATTTATTTTAATTATTTATTTGTGAATAATAAATTTAATCTATTTAGCTTTTAAAATTGATTTTAAGTTTTTCTAAGAAGAATTAAACGAAATAGTAAATTAATTTAGAATTTTTTCAACTTTATAATGATTTGTCAGGAATTAATTCAAACTTTTAAAAGGTGTTTTTTTTCCAATTATTGTTAATGACCAATGCATTTAGAATAGAGATTAGTATGAAATTTCCGCTTCGAAATCCCTAATTACTATTTAGAATAAGTCAAGTCAAGCTAGACAAACAAAATAGCCTATCTAAAAAAATAATCGATTTTAGCGTATCTTAATTTAAAACTAATTCTGTTCGAATGATTTTGGTAAATATTTTATTTGTAACTTATTCTAAATAAGCACAACAAGAAAAGCAACATCCAACATTGGTACTATACAAAAACCTAACAACGTTAATTTATTAAAAATGCTTTACTTTGTTTTATTTGCTTAAGAGATTTTTACTAATTCAAATTTCATGTTCGTACACATCACCATGACTTAAAAGTCATTTTTTTTCTAGCTAAAACAAGCCATGCTTAAATTTAGAGGAAAATAATTTTGTTTCAAACCAAAGTAAAAAAATAGTTTTTATTTTTTTCTCTAATTATGTTTAGAAGCGGTTATTTTAGTGTTTAGTTTATTTCTAGTTGCTGTGGAACTATTATAATAATTAATTTTGAGTTAGGATCAAATTTTTTTTTCGATCATTGCCTTAGAAAAACTCTCGAACGTTCGGCTAAATTAGAAAACTATTTAAGTTTTAGATTTTAAATTTATTTAAAAAAGAAACTAGCAAAAATGGCCGATAGAGAAGACCGAGTTTTCATGGCTAAATTGGCTGAGCAAGCCGAGCGGTATGACGAAATGCTCGACTCGATGAAACTGGTCGCAACTTATGACACTGAATTGACTGTTGAAGAAAGAAATTTACTCAGTGTAGCCTACAAGAATGTAATCGGAGTCCGCAGAGCCTCATGGCGTATTGTTAGCTCCATTGAACAGAAAGAAGACGACATAAAAGAATCATTAATTAGAAACTATCGATTACAAGTAAAAAAACTAATTTATTCTCTTCTAATTTATTTCAACTATTATTATTATTAGATTGAGAAAGAACTAAAGGATATTTGTGCTGATATACTCGGTCTTTTGGACAAGCATTTAATTCCTCATGCAAGCACTGGTGAGTCCAAAGTATTTTATTATAAAATGAAAGGTGATTACTACCGGTATTTGGCTGAATTTGCTACTGGCAATGATCGCAAAGAAGCTGCTGAGAATAGTTTAATTGCATACAAAGCAGCTAGCGACATTTCAACAAGTGAACTCGTGCCTACTCATCCGATTCGATTGGGTTTAGCTTTGAACTTTTCAGTATTTTACTATGAAATATTGAACTCTCCAGATAGAGCATGCAGATTGGCAAAAGCTGCATTTGATGATGCTATTGCTGAATTAGACACGTTGAATGAAGAATCATATAAGGATTCAACTTTAATCATGCAATTACTCAGAGATAATCTGACTCTATGGACCTCGGATATTCAAGGTAATTTTTTTATAAAAATTATCTTAAATTAGTTTTTTTTTAAATTATTTTAAAATTTTTCAAAGGTGATGAGAAAAATGATGACGTACAGGATGTTGAAGGCCAAAATGATTAGAACTATTATTTAATAATGGTATCAGCTAGCTGATTTTTTTTTAAATCGAATAATTTTTAGAATTAATAACTAAATTTTGCTTATTTAAAAACCTAATTTTATCGTCTTGGAATTTTTTTTTTTTCATTCAATTTTTGTATTCACTCTTGTCGGAATTTTTTAAATCTTGCTAAATGTTCTTTTTCAAGACTATGGAATTATTTCAAAATTTAATCGAATTTTTTAACTTTCGAAAGTAATAAATTTTAAATGAATTTTATCTTTTTAGCCTTTTATTAAAATTAAGGTAATTTTTTTTTTAATGAAATTTTATCTTTAATTCACCTAATTTATAAATTTGTTATTATGGGAAAAATAATTAACAAAGATAATTAAAATTTCTTCCTCCATTTTAAAACTTTTTCACAATCAGATCGGTAATAGATCTAAATTAAATATCCTTATCATAATTTTAAAATTTTTACCTTAAAAATTTAGCATTTTCTTTGATTAAGGCCATACAAGTTCTGACTTTTAATTAATTTTGGAAATTTTTTTATTTAAAAAAGACATAAAATTTATTATTAATATTAATTTTTGATTTTTTAAAAGTGAGAAAAAATATTTACGTAAATTAATTTAAAATATAAAAAACGGAGCATTATAATAAAGAGGGCTTGAATCTTATAAATCTTTAAATTTTGTTATTTTATATATTCTTTTAAAAGCTCCTAATATTTAACAAAAAATTTAAGAATACATAGCCTAATTTCAATAATAATTTATCGGATATTTGTTTAGGGTGCTAATCTAATATATTTATTGTATTTGCTATAATTAAACAAATTCCTCAATAAAATTTACTCATTTTTAAACCCCTTTGATTGATTCAGAAAAATTGTAGATGAGTTATAACTGAATTTACGATTAACGACTCGATGGAGTCATTTCTGTGTCAGATCGGAGCCTTTCCTCAAAAATTTACTAAAAAAGGAGATGTGAACCCTTTATGCTCAACAAGGAATGTTATAATAAAATTTTTTTATTACAAAATTTGACCAAAAATAGCTCAAAAATCTTTCGATTCACACTAAATTAAAATTAAAAATATAATTAGTTATTTAGCTCAAGTGTGACTTTAAAAATAATCGATAAATTTATTTTTGAGAAAATTGCTTTATAAATTTTAAAATATAATAAAAAATTTCTCATGATTTAAAAATTTATTTGAAATAAAAATTAAAAGCTAATTTCATCCAGCAAAATATCTAAAAATTAGATTTCCAAATTCTCTTAATTTTATGTATAAAAAGTAATTAGAAACTTAAAATTAAGATTAACTTTTATAAATGAATTATCTTAATAATGTAGAACTAACTTTGAGTTAATTATCTAGAAAATAATAAATTTTCATAGAGATTATATAATTATATTTCTCTAAAAAAATTAATTTACAAAAAGATGGATTTTACTAACAAAATTGGCTTTGAATTTCTGTTTAGGTTAAATGATATAATTTAGTTTAGAAACTTTACAAATTTAACCCTTCAAAATTCGTAAACAGCACTATGACAACTTTATCTGAAAATGATGAAAATCGATTTTTTTAATTTTTTAATTAAATGACGTCAAAAAGCTTTATTCACTCGCATGATACGATATGCTAAATGGTATTTTTCATTATTTATTATTTTAAAAAATAATTTAAATTAGCACCTATACCTATATCGAAGATTTGAATTAAATCGATTGTGCGAAACGTGCTTCTGTATTTTATCATTATATATTTTAAACTAGACTTTTCAATCACACACAATCTTTATATTTTATCACAGATTTTGATAAAACTTTCTCCAAATATTTATCTGGATTTTTTTTATTTTATTTTGTGATTGAACTGAGAATTTTAAATGTTGTTTTTAGCTGTTAACTTCTCAAACATTTAATGAAAAATTAGATATAATTTAGAATTATGCTTAAACATAACAAGACAAAGTGTATTTACCCATTTTAATTAGCTAAGCTATTAGCCCATATTTTTTTTCAAATTTTGAAAGGTAAGCTTTTTAAATAGCGTTAAAATATTTGAATTTAAATTAAAGTTCAGATCAAATAAAAATTAAATTTAGCAACTTAGATTTTACAAAGCTTGGTTGCATTGAATAGAAACATGTCATTTTATTCAGATTTATTAAGTGCTAAATTCTTAACCTTTTTTTTTTAATATTAAATCAGAAATCTAATTTTCAAAATTATTCAAAAAAGATGATCTTTCTTTTTTATTTATTAAAAAATCAATCATTTTTTCTAGAAATTTAAATTTAGAGCGACGAAAATAATTCATTTAAAATAAATCTTTTCTTAAGAAGCTCATGTGCTTAGCAAAAAATGAAATCATTCGACAAACAATCGCACATGACAGCTAAAATTAAGTATTTCATGACTAAACATGATAAGTAAAATTATAAATTCACAATAAAAGTTAACTAATTGAAGTAATTTTTGAGTTATCCTTTTAAAATATCTATTTGATAAAAACTAAAAGTCTTTTTTGATTTTTTTTAAATCTATTTTTAAAGTTAATTCTGTTTTTTATATTTGGCCTTAAGTCTTTAGTCAACATTGATTTATTTATTGAAATTTAATTTGAAGAATACTATGAGATTATGTTAGTTTTTTATTTAATTTCTCAGATATTTTGTTTTATCTTTTTAAAATCAAATGTTTGTTTTTTTGCAAATGAGATGCATCAAATTTTCTAGATGCTGAGAAAAAAAACTATAATCAATTTTTAGCAAAAGAAATTATTAATAATAATATATTGGCAAATATTTATATGAAAAATGCATCCAATAGAGAGATATTAATCGTCGCGCATTAATATAAGCGATCCTCGTTTCAAATTAAGATTTTGTTTATGAACTACTGGCTTAATTATCGAAAGCATAGTGACTCAAAAGCTAAGTCTATGTCTTATCGTTGTTGGCTTTTTCCATTACAAAAAAAAGAAAAGTTGTTTAAACAAAGCTCTTGGTGAGCCAAGAGGATCATAATAAAAATTTTGTCATTACTTGCTCATGCTAAATATGTTGACGTTGTTGTATGTTAAACTCCTTTATGTGCCATTTAGAAGCTTTAGATTTATAGACAATTAATATTTGTTTTTAATTAATATTTAAGCCTTAATCTATAGCCAACAAACATACACACACACACACACACACACGCTATTTTAAAAAATACCAAAACAGATAATACTAGCTTTATAATCAAAGTTTTTGGACTGTTCTTTGGAAAGCTCGGACAAGATGAGCGTTCAGCAGCTTGAAACGCTTTATTTTCACCAATCACTGTATTTAATTATGCAAAATTATAATATTTTATGCTTTTGATTGATATTACAAAAAAAAATTTAAATATATATTTATATTTTATATTTGCGTTTGTTCTTTAAGACACTTTGAGATACTGGAACTTTGCTCTTAAAACAAAAATAAAGCTCACTATAAAAATGCAAAATTGATCCGATAAAATTTCTTATTTCATTTTTCTACTTTAGAGAATATCTTTATTATTTTAGAAATAAAAGAATAATAGAGATTGAAAGGAAATTTTTGCGAATTCGGCCTCCTAAAAAAGGTAAGTAAAATTTTATTTTTTTATAATTTTGGAATATATTTAAAAACCGACCTAGGAAAATTATTAAATAAAATAGTTCACATTTTATCCACATACTTACTCCTAAATTGTGGTTTAAATTAAATTTTCTTTTTCATTATAATTTAAATTTACATATAAATTCTAAAACAACATTAACAAAGTATTAAAATTTTTTTTTATTACTTAAACTCAATTTTAAACTTAAAAACAGCTAAATTAGAGTTTGAGGTAAATTTAATATGTGACATAGCCATTAATTTAATAATGTTATGAAAATTTGTTGGAAATTCATCAAGATAAATTAATCATAAAAATTTGAAGTTAAAAAATTCAGAATAGACCCAATTCAAATTTTATTTTAGTCATAGCGAGTTGAAAAAAAAAAAAAATTCTTTTATTAATTGATTCCAAAATTTTTTCACCGCCAAGAATATTCTAAATTTAGAAATATAGACAAATATAAACATTAGTTTGTTCTAGCTGAAGAAAATTAAATTAAAATTAGCTAAATTTTGTTTTTATTTAAATGAAAAATAGTATAAAGTTTTCGTTTTTCAACAAGATGGTAGATAAAAATTCGAAAATTGAATTATTTATGTAAAACTAATAGCGCACAATAAACATTAATTTCGATAATTATTTTGGCCTTTTTGATTGAATACCTAAATGCAGCTTTTTTAGCTATCTCTCATTGAATTCACTATAATGGAACAATTAAACTAGATTATCTTTTTTCACAGTAGAATATAAAAGAGCTTAAATTAATTTTATTTGTGATAATTCTTTTCTAAAATGTTTAATTAAATTATTTGTATTAAGAATTTTTTTTTTAAAACGTAATATCTCAACATTTAAAGCTTGATTTATCTTTTAGAAGATAAGAACTCACTAAATTAATAGAAACCTTTTTTTATAGACGCTGTAAATTCCTAGGTAAGATCAAGATTTTATTCTATTTGTTTAAAGGATTGGCGAATTTTAGCTAAAATATTAGATATTTAATACAAATTTATATTCATAGATCCTATTTTAATTTTACAAAAATTAATTATGACCAATTTTATCCATAATGCCACTATTTAATTTTATTATAAGCTTTAAAAATTATTTCAAATAGTCTAGGATCTAGCTCGACCATTGCTATTTGTTAAGCATTTGTTTTGCTGATAAAATTTAGTGAACTCAAAGCACTAAAATTTAATTGTTTTTTATTTAACTAAAGATAAGTTAAACCACCGCCAATTATACCACTAAAATAACAATTCAACAATGCTAAGTATAAAAAAAATTTATCATAATGTGCTCAGGCGCTTACACCCTTGTTCAGTATTTAATTACTTTATGTAAGACACATTTTGAAAAATATAAAAGCTAAATTGAATTAAATTTGAAAATAAAAATATAAAGAATTTCGCTTTTTTATTTCATTTTGTTTGCAAAAGATGTTCTAGAATTTTGAAATAAATTTTAGAAAAAGAGATTATGATCTCATGAAAAATTTTAATTTACAACTTTTTGAGTAACTTTGAATTTCTTTAAATTGGAGCACAGCTTGCGAATCATACGATTTTCACCTTTATATTTATAAGTCTAGCTTTCAGATATACTAAAGTATTTAAACTTTTAAAAATGTCATTTTAATAACGAAAAATCTGCATTTTAAATCTAATTTTTTTTAGAAATTTTTAAATTCTAAATTAAATTCGACTACCAATACAAGTTCCAGAAAATGAACATTCTTCTAACATTCAGGTAAATTCAAATCAATCAATTCTATTTTAATTACGCAACAACTTTTTTTTTCTCTATGTTAAGTTCCATTTTTGATGTTTGTATAAAAAAAGAAGGAATTTCGCAATTTTTAAAATTTGCTATCTCGATCAATGCTAAGAATTTTAGGAAAGGTAGTCTTGAATATAAACTTTAGAACTGATCTTAAAGCATTTTCTATATTTATCCTAGAATTTTTTGAGTTATATTTATTCTCTTTTAGACCAATTATAAATTTTTCAACAAAAAAAAATCTTAATCAAATTAATTATCCTAGTTTTTTTCTTAATATAGACATTTGGGTTTAATTTACATAAATAGGACTAAGGATATTGTATTTATCCGACTTGAATTAAGTTTGTACTTTAGTTATTAGATACGATTATGGACACATTTAAGTGGTTTAAAATATATTTAAATTGTCCGAGGCATTCTAAATTAAAAAAGTAAGATGACAAATTGAGAAGCTAGAAATTATTCCAAAATAAATGTAAAGAATAGACTGTGGATTAAATATTTTGTTTTAAGCAGAAAAACTCGCAAAAGGGACAAGTCCGAAGGAGATATTGAAACAAATTACGAACAAGAATCAAACAACTTTCAAAATCCTATAAATGGTAATCTTAATTAATTTTTTTTTTAAAAAAACAAACGCAGCGGCAAAATTGTTAATTTTATTCGGATTAAAATTTTTGACTAAGAAATAATAATAATACATTATCAATTTTTTTTTTATTTTTCCATTTCTTATTGAACCAGCTTTTGGTGACATTTTTAAAAGAAATGGCAGAATTTTTTGAAATTATTTTCTTATCATTGATTCATCTAACTTTAGTATGTTGCTTATGATGAAAATTAAGCATGATTTAATTATTTTAGCAATCAATTTATAATAATTAGCTTACGCTTGGTTACTTTTTCCATTATTTGTGACGACTTCTTTTCAAAATTATTAATTTTTGAAAAAAAAAGTTTATCATCTGAATATTTTTGTTTTATTTATTTCAAGTTAAATAGATAATTATATAAGAGAATAGAATATTGTTTATTGATAATTTTTTCTATTAAAATCCATTAGGCACTAGAGAAAATAAAATTCTATAAAAAATTATGTTTTAGGTGATTAAATCATCAATTTGCTAACAAAATCACTAAGGAAATTTTTGTTGAGAACTTAAAAATAAAAATTAATGGACAAAATTTATCGCTTTTACAAGTCGAACTTATACAGACCAAAAATGATTAATGAGTGATTCACAATCTAATAAATACTTACGCAACTAAATTTAAATTCAATCGCAAGTTGCTTCATATTCCATCATAATCTTGAAGAAAATTCCTTTAAAATTTACTTTTTTTCATTGATGAATTGATTTAAATATTTAATTAAAATTCCTATGTTTAGCTTGCGCTATGCGCACCATTGCTCAATACTTGATCATTATGTATCTAAGTTTTTTTTTTTTAGCCTATTATACAAAACATATTGAAAAGCATTTAAGAAGAGAGCATAGTCAACACGAAGATCAAACCGATGAAGAGATTTCGCCCAAATCGATAAAGGATAAGTTAAAAAGTCAAATTAGCCTACCTTTTACAAATAGAGACACAAAAAATTCAAATAATATACCGAGCATTTCGAAATCTAGAAAATCTTGGAAAGAGACGAGACCGGCTAATATTTTAAGCGAAAATTTAAAATCTCTCGATTTAAATCAAGCGTCACCAGCAACAAATTCTAAACTTGCAACTTTGCCATTTGACAAAAAGAGTAGACTCAATTTAGAGTCAAGTGTCTTATCTAACAATTCATCTCTTACTACATCTAATAATAGTAGCATTCGAACTACAAGTAATAGCAGTTCGACAAGCACGGATAGTGGAGCAAATCAAATTGATTTTTTTCAAAAAACTTGTCTAAATTCTGAGTTTAATCCTCATTACAAACAGGAGGATATGCTTATGACTAATAATCACAAAGCTCTTAATTATCAATCTTCAGTTCCAATAGTTCAGCAGCCTCAATTCGTTTCACACACTATGTCTACATCGGTATTCTTATCGCCAAATATGAGCACCCCGGTACGCAACGGAGCTAATCAAGCTAATATTTTAACTCCTAATAGCACTGGCGAGACTAATATATACAATAGCAATAAAATAACATCATTGAGCTATTTGGACGACAGTAATCTCAAACTAGCTTGTGTTGATCCTAATGATTTAACAAAGCTAACAAAATTACAACAATCAATTGATCATAATGAATGGATGGCTTATAATAGTAAGATTATTTTTTTCTAATAATCATTAAACTTAACATAACAATTCAAATTAGGAAAAATTAAAAAAAAAATAGTTATTAAAAATTTATTTAATTATTTATCTTTTTTAATTAAAGCCAAAATGTTTTTTGATCAAATAAATGTATTATTCGGTGCAATTGCAGAACAATGTACTTTACAGTCTTGTACGACTATGAACGGTCCAAATAATAGTCAATTTTTCTGGCTAGATGAAAAGGGAAAAAAACTCAAATATTCAGCATCTCAATATATTGATACAAGTCTAACACACATTTCAAAAATTACAGGCGATGAATCTCTGTTTCCAATACAGCAAGGGCATCATTTTCCATCTAATTTTGAAAGTCTTGTCAAGAAAATACACAAGTATTTATTTCACATTTTGGTTCACATGTATCACAGTCATTACAAAGAATTGGTACACTTAAAACTTAACTCGTTTATCAATAGTATTTATTTTCATTTTTATTTGTTTGCCAAAAAATTCAACACAATAGACGATAAAGATTTGGATATAATGGATGCCTTGAATAAAGCAATGGTCAATAAATTTATTGATTGTTCTATCCAACAGCAAAAATTATTGTTAAATCAGCCAACTCCGAACATTCACAATTCAAATCAGTCGTCTTCATCGAGTGGATTTTCTTTTTTTAAAAAAAAACTGAATTTCAATCTAATGGCGTAAAAATAAGATTCTAGTTTTTGAAAAGTTCTGCTTAGCTTTTTAATTAAGAATTTTTTTTTCTAACAAAATTTATTATCTATACTAGTGAAAAACTCCCAATGATTGATTCAATAACTTTTTTCAACATATATAAATCATTAAGCATTGTCAATTAAAAAAAATTGGAATCTGGTTCTAAATTAAAATCTCGAAAAACAAACTGATCTTGATTAATTTATTAAAAGACAATGATTTTTGATTTAGGAAAATGTTTCAATTTTGTAAAAAGTAATTAAAAGTATTGGATCAGGATTTATCTAATCATTAAATAGAAATAAAATACAAAAATTTTACTTTATATAAAAGTTAAAGGCCCAATTAAAGAAATTCTTTGAATTCAGTTTTTCTTGCTAATATAGCACATGGTCATACCTAGTCCAATTTTTTTAATTTTTTATTTTTCATTTTATTTTAAGAACTAAATATTCTATTATTTAAACCAAATTAAAAATGTAAAAATTAATCAAAGGTCTGGTTATTTTCTTTAACTTTTTTTAATTTTTTTTGTGGCTTTTTGACTAATGACTTCCATTTTATTTAAAATAAAAAAAATATGTTAAAATACTTAAATTTTTATTTAAATTAAACAGTTTTATTTTGAATAAAAATTAAACTTATCTAGGAAACATTAAAATAAAAGAAACTATAATGGCAATTATATAAATGAAAAATAATGCTCTATCTAAAACCAAAGCGACTTGTTTCCATTCATTTGCTTGCTTTAATTTTGAATCAGTAACTTCAATTTTTTTCTTTGTATGTCTTAAATAGTCACGAATTTCTCTAATGTCGTTTTCAATTAAACTTAAACTTAATTTCAAGTCTTTAGATAGCTGTTTTAATGGGAAAATATGTCTCAAATCTACGTTATTTGATTTATTTTCAGTTTCTTGTTCAAAATTAGATAAATAGTAAAGATTATTGATGTTTTCCAAATTAGACATCATATTTGACATTGAACTGACAGGAAATGAATCATACAAAGCGTTTAGTTCATTGAATTGTTTTTTACATTGATTTGAAGGAATTTTTGATTTGAAATTATATTGGTTTTGGGATAATTGTTGTACATTTAAAAAAGTTTTTGGATTAAGAAATTTTGTTTGATTGCTTATTTTGCTGTATTTTTTGACCGGAGTTGATGATAATTTTGGTGGATTTGTCATGCATAATATACCAGCTAAAAATTCCAAAAAAAATTTCCTTATTATAAATGGCACATGGCCTTGTCCACGATAGAATATATGAACTACACCTGTGCAAAAACAAGTACTAGTTGCTATCATTACCATATTTAGACAATAATACGCACCGATTACTGGTATTTTATCACTTGCTGATGGTACATTTTTTGACAAAAGAAGTAGCAATACAAAAAATGATGTGAAAATGTTCATTCCAAGAACCATTTTTGCCGCAGATTCTGGAGGCAGCCAAAATAAAATCTAAGAATAATTTTAAATAAAATCAAAAATATTAAAATATTATTTATTATCTTACTGTTGTCAAACATGATAAAAGTACACAGGGTAATACTAGAATGTAGTTATAAAAACCACCTTTACGCTTCATTTTTAGATAAAAAGTTCTTTAAAAATAAACTAAATTTTTTATAATTTTTTGAGAAATTAAAAGAATTTTACATGTCAGGAAAAATTTCTTTACAACATTCATACTTGAGTTCACTACGAACTCCTTTAGCTGAAATAATATCCCATTCATTTGACTCTGTAAACTGATTTCTATTTATTTCATCCAGTCCCTCATAAAATTGGATATCAATTGAATCTCCATTATAAGTCCAACTTCCTTTTTTAAATTAAATTACTTTTTTTTATAGATTTTAAGCTCAAAAATACCAAATTTCATAGAACAATTTTGTTGGTCATAAGGAAATTTTTGTATGTTAATTTGACATGTTGATTTGAAAATACTTGGAGGACGCCATATAACAGTGCCATCATATTTGACTGTTGCCATTACTTCGCGCTTTTCTTCAAGACGAGAGTCAGCGTAGTTGTATAGTTCGATATCTAAAATGAAAAATAAATGAAATTTGTAAAAAATAAAATTATCAAAGATAACCTGGAGTCCAAATAAAACCAACTGGTAGCCGCACTTCGTTTATATTTCCATATAAGGATTTATTCCATTTTAAACCATTATCCTTCCATTTCTTGATGAATATTCTATTTTATTTTATTTTGAATTAATTATTTTGAACTTACATAAATAGAATAGACATTGGTGATTAAAACTTGATTTTTTTCATCCTATAATTATTTTTTTAAAATTATGTACAAAAACAAAAATTATTTTACTAAATCAATTAATTGTATAAGATAAACTCCAAAATAAATTACTATTTTCTCGCTCATGTTGTTCACTGGTCTTCCAAATTTAACTTGGTAATTTTTTAGTAAGTCGTCAATTAGTCGTTTCTCATTGTTCAAGCTCTTTTTATTGAAAACCATAGTCTCAGTAAATTGGTCAGATTGGGTGCAACTAAATATAGCTAAAAATGTGAACAAGAAATCTTTAACAAATAACAATATAAAATAAAAAATCAAAAATCAAATATTAATAGTACTTTGAACTTTAGATATTTTTTTATCAAACAAAATCATTTTTTAAAAATGTCACTAATGCTTTTGGAAATTGAATTGAATTGTTACTTTAATTATTCCCAGTATGTCTGAGTAATGAATTTAAGAGTTTTTTAAATCAAACAGAAAATTTACTTATTTTTTCATTTAAGATTTATCAAATAAATTTGAGATTTCTTCTTGTTTAATGCAATAATTTAAAACTGAAGTGATTTTTGTTTCATAAATTATATTTGTCAGTTTGTCCTACTATAAAAAGTATTATTTAACTAATTGAAAAGATTTTGTTAGTTTGCATCTAATTCAAAATCCTATTAAAAATTACAAAAACAAGTTTAATAAGAAATATTAGATCGGAGATTGGTGGTTTTGTTGAGTAAACTTGCGTTTCTATTGACAATACTATTTAATATTGCATTTTTTCTATATTTATTTGAAGAGAAAATATTATTCTTCTATTTACTTTTTTTTATTTTGAGTTAATAAATAATCAATAAGTGATTATTTCAGATTTTATTAAATTAATTTTATTTTTTTTAATTAATTTTTTTTTTTAAATCTTGTCCGCATTTTAGGTGTCGTGTCAAACATAACAGATCCGGAATCAAATAAATCAGATATTCTAGCACTCAGTTTTAAATATTCAATGGTAAAAAATCATCGGAATTTGGCCATCGGTTAGGCTAAACTATATAAATGGTTTGGTTTGGAAACCAAGATTATTGAAAGCTCAAAAAAAAATCCAAGACATTCTGTCTCAAAATAAAATATAAAAATATAATTTTCAGTTATTAAATGAAAATTGAAGTAAACAACAGAAAAAAACAAAGCATCATGCATTATTTTAGTATTTCAGCTTTATCAAAAATTTTGGTACCTAAGCTGATAGAAAATTTGGTTCTAATTAGAAATTTTATGTAGATCATTGATTCATCTATTAGAAAAATACGGAGATGAAACATATCTGATGTTACTTCAATTTGAAAATTTTAGTTTAATGCGGGATCTTTTTTGCAATAGTATATGGTCATTTAATTGATTTTTAAATAGTAAATAAAATCTAATTAGCCTCATTTATTTATTGAAATGTTACAAAATAAAATAGATCCTTTACAGCTTTTTAAGAAATATTTAGAAAAATTCATATTAAAATTTTTTTCCAATTAATTTATTTTATTTATAGGTTTTATGTTTAAACAAAAATTTGACTAGTGCAAATTAAACCAAAATATGTTCAAAAATATTTTTTGTTTCTTAATTGAAAAAAAAAATTGAGTCTTTTTTAGAAATTAATTAACTGAATGTCTAGTATCTTTATATATTTCGTCTCATAAATTTAAAATCAGTATTTCACAGTTTTAATAATAGATGTTTAATCTTGCGTATCCATCTTGCTAGATATTGCTAGAATTAATTACATTCTTTCTAATTAACAAAGGTTGAATTTGATCAGTTTCTAAAAATAAAAATATTTACACTATTATTAGTTGATGAAAATTTTATTTAGTTCTATTTAAATTAATATATAATGAAAAGTTCACAGGCAACTGAAATTTTTGAAATAAGTATTGACAGTGGTCAAAATTATTCCAACAATGAACAAAATCAGTTATCAGGTAGTATTCATTCAAACTCCTTTAGACAATCAAATGATTTTGGAATCAGAAATCTACCGAAAATCTTTCCATTTAAAAATTCAAATATTTCAAATCCTCTCAACGATTCTATTTATACTAGATTTGATAGATGGTCTCTTAAAAGCTACAACTCAAAATTGAGCCGATCCAAGCTAAAAGCGGTAAATCGTACATCTGCCCTTTTATCAGGCTTTGCAATGGTGGCAATGGTTGAATTAAGTCTTGATTACGAAAGCTTTTTCGAGACAACAAATAAAAACGGATCAGCATTATCTGATCAAAGTCCAAGTACTGATGAATCTGAAAACGTTATTTCAGAATTTGTTCTAATAATTTATGCACTGGTAACAAGCCTCCTAATAGGTGTACATATGATTGCTTTAATGATTGGCACTTGTGTATTGCCCCAATTAGATGCTTTGTCATATGAAGACTTGCAAATTGAGCCTGTTACACAATATTTTCAAAATCAAGAAAACAAAAATCAAATGCCCCGAAATTTTTTCATCAAAAAAATAGACACTTTTGACACAATTCATTTTCATTTTCCGTATCAAAAGTTTCATAAATTTATAGAAACTGCTTGGATTTGTTCTACGGTCGTGGGAATTTTTCTGTTTATTCTCGAGATTGGTATAATTATTTATATAAAACTATATCCTGTTAGCAAGCTTGCTACATATATTGGTGGTGCAGTAATGATTCCGACCTTAATATTATTTGTTGCATTTTCATTGTTATTCCATAGATATTTTGCAGAATTTAAAATTAAAACTAGTAAAGGTGTTCTGTCAAAATTAGACACAAATGAATTCATTATTTAATAATTAATTAATTTTCATTGTTTTCTAAAATATTATAGAATTAAATGTATTTAATAATTTAATAAAAAAACTTATTTTTATATTTTTATTTTTATTTTCTTTTTGAGTAAATTTATTAAGCATCCATTGTAGGGGTGTCCCTTATACTATACACCCTATTATAAAGTATAAAAGAATATACTTTTTATACTTTAATCGAAAACTAATTTTTTTAACAATTGAATCAATAAATAATTATTAATGATCAAAAAATTGATAAATTTAAAAAAGTATAAAAGTATATTTTTTTATACTTTTTATAATTTTCTTGTTTATGGTAGTTTTTAGTAGAAAAATAAAGAAAATAACATTTTGTTATATAAAATACAAAAAAAATTCGAAGTATAAAAGTATATCAATTTATACTTTATACTGGTAAAAGTATAAATTTAATTATACTCAATATACTTGTATACTTTTTGGTATAAGTATTCTTTTATTTTTTTTTTTTGAAAAATCGACTTATTCTTCAAATTTATAATAATTTTTGGTCAAGTATATAGAGAAATTTTAGAATTTCATTTTTTTCTTCAATTGTAGTCTAGTTTAGAAAAAAACATGTAGATTTATAAAGTTATGCTTACAAAACAAGTTTTTTTTTAAAAAGTCCATTTAATTCTTTTGCATTTTTTAAAAACTCGTTTTTGAATATTTAAAAATCTCTTTTTGAAAATAAAAAATGACTAAATCATGCAATAAAAATATTAAGCCTATTAGATCAAAAAGTCAAACTAAAAAAATCCATTCACAGAAAAAAAAATCTTCGATAAGATCAGTTTCTCAGTCAGCTAATCAAGAGTCTTCGAAATTGTTTCCAACTCAAATAGACCAAAAACAAGTCAAAATGAGGCTAATTTAAGAAATGAAAAAAGTCCGGAAAATACTGGTCACAACCATGAAAAGTCTGATTGTTCAACTGATGACGATAACAATAATGAAAATACGATAATAATTGACGATTATTTTGAATTTAATGAAGTCACAGGTAAATATTTGGCAAACAGTGTGTAAACAAAGTAAGAATCAATTTCCTTTTAGCTTTATTTATATTAAAAAAATTGTTCGCTTTTTACTTTGATGTTACTAAACTGTTAATATTTTCTAGGAATTTGTCGGTTCAACTGAGACTAATTTGAGAAAACACCTTTGGCATGGTCATAAAATGGAATCTGCTTTATACGAATCACAAAAAAAAGTTCTTTTAAAAGATCTTGTTGTGGAAAAAAATAGAAAAAAAGTGCTAGATAAAGCAATTTCGAATTGTATCTTTACTGATAGTCGCCCTTTTAATGATTTTAGCAAGCCAGGTATTACTAAATTTTGATCCGTTGTTGTTCCAGACTATAAGGCGCCTCATAGAAAAACTATATCTAGAAAAATGAGAGTGAAGTATTTAGAACACAGAAAAAACTTAAGTGTTTTACTGGAAAAAGTCGATTATTTGGCTGTGACCTCTGATATTTGGAAAAGTCGGAATGGATCAAACTTTATTATATTAACCGGGCATTTTTTTGATTTTGATTTCAACATCAATTCAATGGTTTTGTCTTTTAGAAAATTTTATGAAAGACATTTGAGTTCAAGACTGAAATTTTTTATTAAGAAGGAATTTAGTAAACTAAAAATAGAATCTAAAGTAGTTGGAATCACAACGGAAAATGCTCGAGATATTAAAACTGCAACTGACTCTTTTAAAATTCGATATTTATGTATGGCTCATAATATTAATTTAATTTTAAAAAATGGTTTGCAACTTTGGTCAACAAGGTAAAAATAAACTTTTTAGATTAAAATTTTTATATTTCATGAAAAAAACAATTTAGAAATTTTATATAAAAAACTTTGAAATGAGTCATAAATATTTGCTTTATTCAAATTGTAAAAAAAAGAATTTTAAAATAAATTACCAAATTATTTTTTAACTAAAAGATTAATTTATCTTTAATTTTAGCGCTCATGACGTTGATGAGATTGAAAACTGTGACGAAACGGTTCTTTCTGACGATGAAGACGGCGAAAAGCAAGAATCTGATTCTGACATTTCAACCGATGATGAAGAAGAGTCCACTGAAATTTTAGAACCATGTGTAATTGAGCAACTTCGACAAATTGAAGAGAGAATATTTGAAATTAAAAAAAATTATCTCCTAAAAGAAATTAAGAAAATTTTAACTCGGGTTCGAAAACTTGTTCGAATGATTAAAAATTTGATATTCTTACTAATTATATTTATGAATATTTAAAAAGACAAAATGATTTAAATATAAATAGTAATATCAAATCATTTGTACTTGACTTTCATATAAGGTGGAACTAAACCTTCTTAATGTTAAATTGGTTCTTAATTTTAAAAACATTAGTGAATCAGATAACTTTATATTCAGAAAATATTTCTGGTTTAAAAAATAATCAAATCAATAAACTGAAAAATCTTTCCTTAACTAATAATGAATGGTCATTTGTGGAAATGTTCTCAAGAAACCTTGCAATATTTTATAACGCAAAAAAAATAATATTTAACAATTTTGAAATTTTAAGATTTACTATTCAACTAAATTTAATAAAGATTTAATTTTAAAATTTCTACATAATCGTTATAAAATATTTTTTTATTTTTCAAAAAGAGATTTTTAAATATTAAGTATTCAAAAACGAGTTTTTAAAAGATGCAAAAGAATTAAATGGACTTTTAAAAATAAATTGTTTTGTAAACATAACTTTTTAAATCAATCATAAACATTTTAAAGTTAGTCAATAATCAATAATTTTAGTAGTGTCAATTGATATCAGCTGGTATCAGCTTATATTGATTTGATTTGATTTATTAGCCTTGAAAGAATTTTAAAAATTTATTTTAAATTCAAAAAATATATCGATTATAAAATACTATTTAATTAAAAAAAAAGAAAAATTTTTTAATAATTATTTTTTTTTATTTAAACGTTTACTGCATATTAAGTAACAAAAAAATTTTAATTTAAATATAATTAAATTTTAAAAAAATATTTTTATTAAAAGACCTATTAAAATTTAATTTATTAATATTGGTTTACAATATTGAATAAAATATTCAAATAGAATAATATTCACCATTTTATTTCTATAATTTGGATAATTGCAACAAATTTTTAGAAATAGATTTGGGCTCATATCAGTTTTTACTAAATTGTTAAAATTTTTAAGTTCTATCTGAATTATTCTCTTATATGATGTGTTCATGTTTTTCTAACTGGCTAATAATTTTCTTGCTTGTGCTAAGCTTAAAATCTGCTAAATGTTTGTAGAAAAAAACTGTAAATACAATAAATAAAACTAGTATAGGTGTCATTACAATAGCCCCAGAAAAAGCCGCTACTTTACTAATAGGATAAAATTTAATATACACTACAATTCCTATCTCTAGAATAAATAAAAATAGCCCAATCACAGTAGAACTTATCCATGCTGTTTCTATAAATTTATGGAATTTTTGATATGGGAATATTATATGAGATTCATTGAGGAAATTTTGACCATGATTATTCAAGAAAAAAGTGTCATCATTTTTTGTTTGAGATAAACTAATCTTTGTATCACCATTTTCAGGCAAAATATTGCTTTGATTTCGTATACTTTGCTCATATCTTAGAATATGGCGTTCAAATTCTAAATGATCATCCGAAGAAGCTTCTAATTGAGGCAATAAGCAAGTGCTTATCATTAATGCTACCATATGAACACCAACCAAGAGACAAGTAACTATCGAATATAACACAAGCATTGTCTCAGGGATAAGATACTTGTCTGCTCTAAGTTCATTTTTTATTAAATTCTCATCTACCGATACATTTGCAGCCAGCAGTTTTTTCTCATGTTCTTGTTTAATTGCTTCAAAATAATCATTATAATCAAGACTTAATTCAACCATTGCAACCATTGCAAAGCCTGATAAAAGTGCTGAGGTCCGAGTTACTGCTTTAAGTTTAGAACGACTCAATTTTAAATTAAAAAGCTGCATTGAAGAACGAAAATTGCTATAACTTGGAGGTCTTGAATGAGATAAACTAGGAGAACTACTAAACTGACCTGTTTCTTTGAGATCATTTAATCCAAAAGTAACATTCTTGGATTCAATCAAATCTTTTTGTTGATTTTTAGAAGCAATTTTACTGATTAAATCGGGCTCGTTCGATACAGATAAGTTTTTAGAATTTTTTTCCAAAAAATTAAGCTCAAATGAGCTCATTTTCTGAGGTCGTATCATTTTTTTTAAATCTATAATTAATTATCATAAATTCATTAAATTGGACATTAAATTTTTAAAATAATAAATTATTTTTTTAAAATTTAAAAAAAATAAAATAATACTTAAATACTTTGATAGTCATTTAAAAAATACTCATCTAGCCTAAAGTAGTAAACATTTTGTTTGTTTAATTATTAGGCCGTGCAAATTAAAAAATGTTTTTTTTTTGTAAAAAAATTAAGATTTTGTTACCAATCTAAGAGCAACTTTTATTAGAATAGATTTTTTTGTTAAAAAGACTTTATTTAAATATAAATGAATGGAGAAAAGCTAAAATTTTTACATTCAACCAGTTCATTTAGACCCGGCAAAATTTATTCAAATAATCATCAAAATAAATAAATTAATTAATGGAAAAATATTTTTACTAATAAATTAAGAGTTAGAGGTTTTTAAAATTGTTTCTGAGTTCTTTAAACAACCATAGTGTATGAGCACTCCATTAGGATATCGAACCATTGCACTTCTACCCATACGCTTATTACACTCGTGACAAATTTGTTCATGAGTGACTAGGAATTTTTTGTCTTGACACATAATTTTGTTCTCGTGTACCTGAAGCTGTAGCGCCACCATCAAACGATTTCTTATTTGGGTATCGTGCTTGGTTCGAACTATTCGATCGAGCATGTTTTCGAAAAATTGAGACAAATTTTTACACTTCATCAATTGAGCGGGCAATAGTTCCAAAGTT
Organism: Brachionus sp. 'Tiscar'; assembly: GCA_006352455.1. Classification (NCBI taxonomy): domain Eukaryota; kingdom Metazoa; phylum Rotifera; class Eurotatoria; order Ploima; family Brachionidae; genus Brachionus; species Brachionus sp. 'Tiscar'. The sequence goes on along the minus strand of VANL01000002.1, from coordinate 163,316 downwards.
TTAACTGTACCAATTTCTTTCGAATGCAAATTTAACAGTCTAATTGAAGCATCTATTCGAATTTCTTCATAGTCCGAATTAAGATACAATTGAAGTAGTTCGTAGAACACTTCCTTTGAACCAGTGATATAGCTTTGGGAATAAATGTAATCACAATAAGCTTCGGCTTTGTCTGTATCATTTAAAATATTTACATATATGCTTAATGCATCTTTGTGGTTTCCCATTTTTCCTAGAACAATTGCTCGCTCTTCTGGATAAATGTCCAAATCAAGTTTTGCCAAAGTGCTCAATGCCTCATAATTATTAGTGTAGTTTAGAAAAAACTTGAGCACTTGTTTGTATCGTTTGGGTTTATTTGAATCAATTTTTTGACCAGGTAGAACATGATTTTGATCAACAAAATTCTGATAGATATCTACAAGTTTATTGTTTAATTTAGGCTCTTTATCATTCCAAACGTAAACACAATACTGCAAATATATTTTTACTAAATAAACGCTTAATTCTTTGGGCTCAATTTGTTCATCCAAAAATTCAATAATCTGTGAATGATTAAGATCTTTGAGAAATTCGTCATCATCATCAATCAATTCAGAAAGGTTTAAACCTAATGAATCTTTGCTTTTTTTGTCATTTTTTGAATCTGATAGATCAATTTTTAAAAATGTACTTAGTAATGTATCACCGAGTGTGTCCGAATAGGATTTCAAATCTTGGTCGACTTTAAGATTTTCGTCTTTTTCTCTTGCTTTTTCTTCAATTAAAGCATCAAGCTTCTCAAAATTACCACCAATAAAAATTTTCAGGCCCCATTTATAATCAGCCTCAATGACCGACTTGGCGTACTTAAAAACTAGCGCAAGATTTTTTGAGCCTATTTTTTTCATGTACTCAACCAAATGTTTTAGTCCGGTCAAGCTCGAATTGGATTTTGACGACTCAGTTAGCAACAAATTCAGAGCCTTTTCATGTGCCTCTTTTTTTTCATACAAAATAATTAGCTCATTTATTTTATTGTGCTGATTAAGAAGTCGTTCACTTTCTTCCAAGTGCAAAAAATTTGGATCACGACGCAAAAAAAATTGAACCAAATTTTCTTTGGATATCAAGTAGCATTTTAACAATGTTGTATCTATTATTTCTAGAAGGGATATCTTTTTTTTTATAACTGGCCGTCCATCTATCAATGGCTCAAGCAGTAAATTAGGGTCATCTGTTTTCAAGAACTCGCTTCGTTTGTATTGTAAATAGTCTATAAGACCAGCAACGCCATCTTCGAGCTCTTTGGGCTCAAAGTTTTGATAATAATCATCTAAATTGAGTCTTGTTCGATAACCATCCGGAAGTAAGCCAGGAAAAAAAGCTATCAAATGGCTAGGATCTGTTTTCATTTTTTGAAATAATTGAAATGAATCTAAAAATTTTTTCTGTGTAAACAAGTTCAATGCATGCATATTCTTTAATTTTCGGCATAGATTTTCATCAAGCTTCTGCTGCAAAAATCTCAACGAATAGAAGGGCTGTACAAGTAAAGATTTTTCTTCAACTATTTCATTCACATTTGTCTTATTAAAATGTTCTTGAGATGACATGATTGATAGACCAAGATCAAAATTTTTCATCATAATTGTATTATTTATCTGATCATTTATATTCACTGGACTGAGACACCAAACACTGGACTGATTGGCCAAGTAGCAAACAGATTTTTTGTTTGATTTAAGAATTTTGAGCTTTTCTGGCGAACTTGCAGTCGCTGAGCTTAAGCCAGCCAAGCCGAAATCGACAATTTTAGATGTAAATGAAGAGCCTAGACTCGAGGATACATTAGACGATGAATCTTTATTGAATTCAATGAGCTGAACGCTCGTCGATTTTGGTTCTATTGTCATTATTTCAACAGAATTTGTGTTAGAAATAATGGCAATCAAATAGAAACCTATATTACATACTAAAGATGGACATCCGGACCATTCAATCGGATAACTCAAAATAGGTGAGCCCTTGGGGTCGAAGAGCAGTGATTTGTTTTCGTCAATAGCTACTAGAAAATTATCATTATGAAGCTTATAGCATAAAGAATCAATAGATCTTGAGCCTGAGTTTAATTTTTGAATTGGTTGTTCATTTGAAATGCCTAGACTTGCACTAGTTGATGGAAGCTCGTAGTAGTAAAAGTCTTTTCTTAGAGAAAAGATTACTAAATTTTCACTGGTAATTTCAATTGTTCGAGGCACATCGCTCAATTCCAAATCTGAAATTAGTTCCATGAATTTTGAATTAATATTATTAGACAAGTAGTAGAATTGAATTTTTCGTTTACAAACTACTACTAGTCGCAATAATTTCTTATCTTTTGATATACTAGTGCTGAAAAGAGAACAATTTTTGCTTTTTGTTATAGAATATTGAAGTTGGTATTTTTCCAAGTCGATTACATGAATTTGATAATCGAACAAAACAAGTACAATATTGAATTCTTTTACTACGTCGATTTGTTGGATTGGTTTTTTGGTTATTTTAATTGACTTATCGAAGACCGGTTCGAGCATTTGATTTATTTCATATATCAAAATTTGACCCGAATATGTTCCGACCATGAAAATGTTGTCATAGCATGCAAGACATTCAATTACTAGAGGAATTTTTTCCGCAAAATTGTACACTTCAAACGCTTTGTGAGTTTGATTGGCGGCTGGATTTAGCATCAATGAAAGATTTGTATTTTTTGAGTTCATGTTTGCTCTAATTACGGAACATTTATTTATCAAACCACTTGTTTATATTATTTACAGATCGTTGGTTAATTTTATTTTTTGGTAAAATTATACGCTAAGAAAATAATATTAAAATAGACAGAAAATTTTGAAAATTAATTTAAGTCTTGTGATTAAAATTATGATCTATTATAATAATTTATAAGCACGTGTGATCACATTTAAGATGAAACTTTTATTTTGACTGTTTAAAAATAAAAGTTTTTAAAATATTTAATATCATTAAATTTTTAAGCAGATATTCTATTAATTGGTTATAAAGATAGTTTTTTTTTACTTATTCTGTAATTAAAAATTTATTAATATATCAAGTTAAATTTGAGAAGTGATCAAATGTTGATAAAAACTAAATTTGCCACATTTCAAATTCTCACAGCTTTAAAAAAAAATAGAATTAAAAGAAAACAAATATTATAGACCCTTGATTTTAAATTTAAACAATTTGATTACTTAAATTATGATTTGATAATAGTTTTTTCAGAAATTTTATTAGACCTTTTAAAAAATAGCATTTGATTTATTCCAATGCAAAATTTTAAAATTTTAGAAATTTCAGAAATTAGACAAAATTCTGAGCAAATTAACTGACTGTTCCTCGCGTTTTCATTTTGTCACAAATAGAGTTGTAAACACATGGAACGGATTACCGAAAAAAATAGTTAGCGCAAAAACGTTGAATATTTTTTATAAGTCGAAACTAGATGCATCACTTGAGAAAAAAGAAGCGACTGCTAGAGCTTATTAGAGCTCTGCTCGGGTATTTTTCCGAGTTGCAGTTCAACTTACTACTACCACTAATTGCTGAGCTTTCTTTTTGTCTTAAATTAAATTAGTAAGATTATTTTGGTATATGCATTAAATTGATATTTGTCCAAATAAATCTAGCTTCATATTTTTTATTAATCAGCTTAAGATTTAATAAAATCTTTCAACCAAATTATTCTTTATTCCAAAACCAATAAATTTTTGCATCTGTACTTTGATGAAAGCCTTTGCTTTGGAAAGCAAGTAGAAAAAGTAAAGAAAAATTCATGACTAAATATAATAAAAATCTTGTCTTCAAAAAATTCGATCATAATACATTAGCTTGTCTTTACTAACCACTTATTGGCACAATTCTCTTTTATAATTTTCCTTGTTTAAACTCATTTTCAAAAAACAGCTGTAAGATTTATTAAAAAACTTCCTTTAAGAATTATCTCTGAATGATTGTTCTATCAATAACAGAATGTTAAGCAATCTATTAGAAAATTACCTAAGTAAGGCTCTAGATAATTTAGTTCCAATAGGCTTGTTTCTAAGTACCGTAAAGGATTCTATTCTAAATTTGTTTCCAATCCTACTCGTCTATATAACTACTATTTATTTAACCAAAATTTTTCGACTCTTCGGATGATATTCTAAGTTTTTTTCTGACTTTTATTTTATTTTTGTTCTTTTATTTTCTTAACTTATCAATCTTTTAAATTTAATTGTTTTTTTCTTAAATTTTTAACTAAATGATCAAATTTAAAATATTTAAAAATTTTTTAAAATATTTTTATTATTATTTTATACATAAAGGAGCCTAAATCTAGACTTGAAAGCGTAAAACTAATAATTCTGGTGCGAATATTTGAAAAGAGTAGCCAAAAAGAAAAGCTTTTTTATTCAAATTCTAACGTTTAAGTAATATTCCCATATTTTATATATCAAATTAAAATTAATTAAATCAATTTATTATTAGTTTATTAACTAAAATTTAGCAACAAAATTTATTTAAAAATATCTTAAGGTTTACGAGACTAATAAAGTAGAAATAAAATTTAACTCTAATTTAAAAGCTTTGTACTGCTTTAACTATAGCGTTAGAATCAATTTCGAATCGTTCCAACAATTCTTGAGGTTGACCACTTATTGGGATTGATTTCACAAATAGTCTCCTAAAATTGAATGATTCACTTGGAGCATTGGCCAATAATGCAGCAGCTACAGTTTCGCCGATACCACCTTCAGCATAATGATCTTCAACAGTCACAATACGATTTCCTGTTTGCTTGACATTTTCTAAAATTGTTTTCCAATCTACTGGTTTTACAGTGAACAAGTCAATAATTCTAATGCTTTTTCCTTGTTGCTTTAATTGGTTGGCAGCTTTTACAGCTTCGTGTAAAGTAACACCTCCAGTTACAATTGTTGCATAATCTGAATTAGATTTTAGAATAACTTTAGCTTTGCCAATTTCAAAAACTTCATTATTCTCATAAATTACTGGAGTATTTGGTCGACTAGTTCTAATGTAGCAAATACCCTTGGTATTGGCAGCCAATTCGACAGCTCTTTCGGTTGAAACAGCATCACTCGGATAGAAAACAGTTGAACCGGCCACCGATCTAAACATAGCCAAGTCCTCCAAAGCCATTTGACTGGCACCATCTTCACCAATAGAGCATCCAACATGAGATCCACTAAAATTTGCGTTTGTTTGTGAAATGGCTCCCATTCTAATTTGATCAAATGCACGGCTCCAGAATGCTGCAAAAGTGCTAGCAAAAGCAACTGTGCGGTTTCGGCAAGCAACACCAATTGTAACACCAGCTAGATTTTGTTCAGCAATAAAACATTCAACAAATCTATCCGGGAATGCTTCTTTAAATTTAATTGAATAAGTTGAATTTTTAACATCACCATCAAGAGCAACTACATGAGGATTTGCCTGACCGATTTTGGTGAGCCCAGTACCATAAGCTAAACGAGTAGCAACTTGATCTCCTAGTTTATAATTTGGTGCACTAGCAAGTGTTATATTAGCCAAATTTGCTGGTTGGACCACAGCTGTTGGGGCTTTAATAGGCAACAATTCATGACCAAGTTTTGTGGTCTGATTTTTTATCATTTTTCTGATTGATTCAACGACTTGGTCAGTATTTTTACCAAGAGGTTTACCATGCCATGATTGATGATCTTCAATCTCAGGAAAGTACTTTCCTTTATAGGTTTTGGCAATTATGCAGCACGGTTTTCCTTTGACTTGAGAGGCAGTGTTCAATGCATTTATTACTTGTTCAATATTGTGTCCATCGACTACAATTGCATGCCAACCGAAAGCTTCGGCTTTTTTTTGATAAGAGTCCATGTCATGTTGATACATAGTTGCTTCGCTTTGGCCAAGTCGGTTAACATCAATAATATTCACTAAATTGTCAAGCTTGTAATGGCTAGCAAAAGCGAAAGCTTCCCAAATGCTTCCCTCGGCGCTCTCACCATCACCGCAAATGCAGTAAACTCTGTAATCAGCTTTGTCAAAATATTTACCGGCATAAGCCATACCAGCGGCACAACTCAATCCTTGACCGAGAGATCCTGTGGCTACATCAATGAAGTTCAATTTCTAAAAAAAAATTTACCACTAACAATAATTTAAATTTAGTTTTATTATAATTTACAGGTGTTGGATGACCCTCAAGTGGGTTATCTAATTTTCTTAAGTTCTTTAACTCACTGACTGGAAAAGCTCCAGCTTCAGCCCAAGCGGCATATAAAACTGGTGCAGCATGACCCTATATTAAAGCAGGTTAAAATTAAATTATAAAATTACAAAGAAGTCGCTACTTTAGATAAAATTAGTCTGTCGTTGGCTGGATGACGAGGTTCTTGAACAGTGTATTTCATGTGACTGAAAAACAATACTGACATTATTTCAGCAATAGAACTGCATGATGATGGATGACTGAAATAAAATAATTAAAATATTTTATCTTTTAAAATAGCTTTGTAAATATTACCCTGAATTACTGGCAGAAGTAGCATCAATCGAATGAATTCTCAATCGGTGAGCAATATCAGATAAAACTTCAAGCGTTTGTGCATTAACAGAAGTCATTTTTCTCTTCAAAATTTGATTGTATTTAAGCAAAGTTAAAAATTTCTTAAACATAAAAAAAAATTGTAAAATTAGCGGATTTTATTCTATTTAATTTGGTGACTAGGCTAAATTTATGAAATGGGTGTTTAAGAAAAATTCAACTTTAAAATTGATTCAGATATTTAAATTTAGTCAAGGCAAAATGGAAGAATAATTTAACAAAATTTGCAAAATTTATAGATGACGCTGTGCATTATACAGAAACAAAAATATTTTTCAAATAGCTCAACATTTTGCTTATTTATTCGCGTTTTAAAAAAAGCTTAAAGCAAAATTTTTGAGAAAAAAACACTGTAATCATGAAGTTTTACTTTTTTTTTAAATTTAATTTTCGAATGCATATTTTTCTAAAAATATAATAGCTTAAAACTTTGTCTTAAGAAGAAACTCAATTTTAGTCCATAGATACCAATTTAAATGACTTAAGCAATTTTTGTTAGTTTTGTTTGTTCATTTTTGGATTTAAAAATTCAAGCAATATTAAATACTGAGTTTTGCATAAATGATAATTACAAGTATTGAAAAATAGCGAATTCTTGTACTATGATTTAACTAAATTTTAACAAAATATCTGTTTATACTTTTATCTTTGTGATATATTTATTTGAAATAAAATTTATTAAAATTAATAATTAACTATACCCGATCTCTACAGATTTCATTTGATATAGCTTCATTCGGCTAGAAACTCCTTAGAATTTTTTTATTCATAAAAAAAATGCATTTAATTGCTACAAAGTGAATAAAGATAAAAAAATTACTTATTTACGAAAAATGAAAATAAATAAAACCTAAACAGTAATAAATTGTTGTTTCCAAAATTCGTCTTTATTTTTAGCCTTACTAATCATGAGGAAAAAAATTGATAAAAAAGCATCTTCATACAATCTTCTTTATTATAAAAATTGAAGAAAAATTAGGTATTTTTGTAGTAAATTTCTACTCTAAAATGCAAAACATATAAAATGAAAAAAAAATTGACTTTTTAAAAAAGTTTATTTTAAATAACATTTAAAATTAGTTTTTAACAGAAAAAAAAATTAAAAAATTTTAATCTTCATAGGTTCCATATCCAATGTTATCTTTAATATCATCATCGTCATCGTCATTCTCCACATTATTTTGCTTGCTAGAAAATGTGTTTTCTGGCTTTGAACTCGGCATTTTGTAATCAATACCAAGCTCTCGATGAATAACAGCCAATAGATTCGGATTTACATAGTACCTTATCGAGCTTTCAGGAATGGTTTCTCTCATTTCCTGCAAAACACTATAAGCTTGTTTCCATTGTTTTTTATTTGAATTAAACTCTATTAAAAGTGAATAAACATCTCCTATCCTAATTGCTGTATTGACATTTTCTACTTGTAAAATTTGCTGCAAATCTTTAAGACCATCTTCGAAATTTTGGTTCAATTTACTTGAATTAATTTTAAGATTAGTTATTTGAGGAAAAAATTAAATACTTTTTTGCTTCCAAAAATTTTCTTATAACAGCTAGTTTAAACTTTAAGTTATTGACCATTTCTTCGGCTCTAACAGTATCTTCGACATTTCCTCGAGTGAGACACTTGTAAGCTTCAGCGAGAGCACTCATTGCTTTATCATAATCCTGAAATTCATCTATCTCCACCTGAGCACATGCTTCATAAAAACTTGCCAGTGACTCCATTGATTTTGCTCGAGTATAGAAATTAATTATGTGCTTCATTACATCCGGATCTTTACGCCAATCAAGCGATTGTAAATAGTTGGCAGCCATGATATATGTCTCTTTTTGTTTCTGAATATTTGCAAAAAATATGACTCGTTGTGTATCACCTGATTTCATAAGTGCCTTCATAGCTTTAGTTCTATTATTTGCTTCAGTATACTTCTTTGCTGCAATAGTATACAGTCTTTGATCGAACGCAGCATCTCCAATAAGTTCTAAGGTATGATAGAAGCCAGGCATTTCAGAATCATTAGTGGCTAAAAATATAATATTTAATTTTTTTAAATTTTTATAATAAAATACTACGTTTGGCTGGTGTCAATTTTTCTGCTAAGGCTTCTGTAATTGGTACATTATATTTTAACATCAAATCTAGAGCTTGATCGACTTTTTTAGTTACTGCGAGTAGATCAACAGCTTTATCAAATTGTTCATTTTCCATAAAAAAATCAGCGACTTTTCTAACCAGTAATGGATCAGATTTTTCTGTTATTCCATCAGTAATTGAGCTTAGCTCAGCGTATTTGTTTGCTCTGAAAGCTAAATCAATTGCTTTAGAAGTATGTCCGGCTTTGTGGTATAGAATAACTGCTTTGTCTTCTTTTCCAGGTACTGTCTCATAATACCGAGCCGCATCTAGCATATCTTGAGGACCTCCCTGAAAAGCTAAACTTGCCAAATAGTCATGCATGTCATTTTCCTACAAAAATAATTTTGAAAATAAATTTAAAACTTAAAATTTTTTTATTATTACTTTGCAAATTCTAATGGCGTTACTGATAGCACCAGCACGTTGATAATGATTAATAGCTTCTTTAAAATTTTTTTTTCTCTCAAAATGTCTGGCCAAATGATAGCAAGCAGTTGAATCATTTGTTTCATTGCAAAGCTCTAAAGCAGCTTTGATATTTTCACTGTAACAATAAACTCGACATAATGACAAATTATCACCAGCTTGCTTATAGCAGTTAATTGAATTTTCTGTATTGCTCATACTTTCAAAATATTGACCCCACCAGCGAAATAATTCCCTGACAAAAAAATTAACCTTAGAATTAATTTAAATTAATCTTGATTAAATTTATACTTGTCTCTTGTTTTTTCAGTATATTTCTGCAAGTTAACCAGTTCGTCTCTCTCAAGAAACATTCTAGGTATTTCGGATCTATGTGTATCCGATTTTTCAAAGCTAAATTTAAAAAAAATTTATTTCCTTAAAATAATTTTTCAATATAAATAATTACTATTCTATGGCCGAAGTTAAATCATCACGCTCCTCGCAAAATTTTGCATAATTGTAACAAGTATTTCTTAAATGGATTCGATCATTTTTATTAGCTATTTCAAGTGCTTTTGACCATAGGTCCATATTTTGGTAAAGTTTGTTTAAAAGATCAAATCGCTTCGAGCTAATTAAAAGTTTTTCGGCTTCTTCCTTTAAAAAATGAGGCAAATTGTTAAAAATTTATTTTAAATCAAATAAAAAATTACAATCATTCCAAGACTTAAGGCGATGACAGCCACTTGGGTGTCGGAGTCAGCGCCTTTTTCAATCTCCTCTCTAAGTAATCTGATTCCTTTAACATTTCCCATATTTCCAAGACATACTTTGGCAACATCAACTCGATGAGATTTTACACACATTTGAGCCATATTTTCCCATACAGACTCTCTAAATCAATTATATTTTATTTATTTAATATTTAAAAGTTAAATCTTGTATAACTTTACTTTTTAATAAGCTTAATTGATTTAAATGCCTCGTCCATGTCTCCAATAGTCAAGTAATAGCTGAAATTTAGCAAAGCATCTGTAGTGTTATTGTCTGCTTTTGTCATTCCAATAAAATCTCTCATTATCTTGGCTGCAATGAACTCTGAATAGAATAGAAATTCTTGATGAGTTTTCGAATCTGGATCATCTGGTTTATCGGATTCGTTTCGAGGTACTTGATACCCAATATACTCAAGATTTTGATCATTTCCTTCAACCATTCGTCCCTAAAGAATTTAATTTAATCTTAAAAATTATTTTTTACTTTTTTTTTACTACTTTTGTGACAAAAAAATGATATGGTATTCGAATGGAAATTAATTTGCTGTATATTTCTCCTCTAGCATAATTATCATAGACTAATAAGCCTTTTTCTTCATTGAAAAACATAGACACAATCATACAATCAGATGAAGAACTTTTAGAACCATCTTCTTTGGTAAATGAGTTTAATTTATTGCGATGATTTTTTTTAGATTGCTCCCATACACTATTCGGTAGGAGATATGCTTCACAAACAAGTAATCTTGGATCAAAATGTTCCCAATGATGAACACTTGGATACCTTCCACAAATTTCTCTACCAATTTCAATTTTACTTCTTCATTAAATATTAAATAATATAATAAATTAATATTAAAAAATGAATATTTATTTTGAAAAAATTTACTTTTCATAAGCTGTTCTTTCTTCATGTGATACACTATTGTAAAAATTGTCTTCGTCTATGTCATTTAATCCTTTTTCAAAGTCAAAAAAGCCAAATGAATCTTTTTCCAAATTCCACAGATATAAATTTGAGTCTGGCACGTTATTTCGCTATTTTAAAAATTGAAAATAAATTTTTTATTAATTTTTTGATTTTACCCTCATAACTGTCATTGTAACTTTATTTCCATCACAGCTTATACTAATGTCGTTTAAAGTATCAAAATCTGGTAACTTCTGCTTTAAATTAACTGATCCTCCGATTAATTTTGCTTCCCTTTGTAAAATTTATGAGTAATAAGAATTAAAAAAAAAGCTCAATTATTTAAACCTTCTACTTAAATCGTAGACTTTAACGATACCTTGAGTTGTACCGATAACTATAAAATTTCCATTTATTGCTGCCAAAAAAGGGTCACCTTCATTTTCAGTAAATTGAATAACTTGCTTTACCGTTCCTTGAAAAGTTCTGACATTAACTTTGCTTGATTCCAGTGTAAATATGCTTTGCTCGTATATAGCACAATTAAATGCTGAGCAAGTAAAATTTCCTTTTTCTTCTTTAGTTATTTTTTCTGTTAGACTATTTGAAGCTAGATTTACAATCAGTTCATAAACTTTGACAATTTTTCCATTCCATACTACAATATGGTTCTTAACAAAAAAATTTAAGTTTTTTGAAATATATTAATTGATTTTCTACTTTAGCGGTAGCAATTCCTTTAAATTGGAAATCAATTTTCTCCTCTTTGATTAGATGTTGCTTGAAAAATGCTAAGTGAATAATATTTGGACCGAGTTGAACAGCAGCAATCTTAAAAAAAATTAGTTCTTATTATGTTTAGCTATGAAATAAATACCCCATCTCTGAAATCAGAGCTCATTTTCTGTTCACTTAAAATAAATGCATCAAATTCTTGATTTGCACATAAAAGACTCAAATTGGTTCCAAATTTAATTTGTTTTATAGGCATTGATTGCAACTGTTTAGCATGAAGTAATTGCCAACTTGCTTCAGGTTCATCTGGATTAACTACATTTTGCATAAATTTCCACATTGCTACATTTCCTTTATCAGTTCCAGCTGCAATTATTCCTTTGGATGCAGAGTATGTTACCGAAATAATTGATTCAGAAATAGCATATCCGTATTGATTAGACAATGCTAGAGTAAAATTTTCATCTTTTTCAATGTCTAAAATTCTGAAAAAATTTTGAAATATTTTTATTTGAATATATTCATAAATACCTCACGATATTTTCACCACTTACATAAGCCAATAAACTTGATCCTATCCATGCAAAATCAAAACTCGAAGTTTTGCTCGTGATTTTTACCGTCAATAAATTCCTTACTTCAGATTCAGACTTTATTAAATATTGTCCTAACATTTGTGTATCTGTCACAGCTATTAAGACCGATTTTTCTTGGCTATACATCAATTTAACTATATTACTATCCATTTCAAATAATTTAGAAAATTTAGCTTGTTCATTAATATAGTAGACGGAGCCTTTATCTCCAGATAGAATAAAACAAAGAGACTCAGCTGAACCCATAAATATATTTTTAGTATCCATTTTATTCTTTTTGTTACCTTTTTTACTTGATTGAGATTTGTATTCAAACAGTTCTAAAGCAGCTTCATCACCTGCTATAGCTGCTTTAGCTAATTGATGAAGTTCTCTTAAAAATTAAGCGTTATAATTTTTAATATTTTTGAAAACTTAAAATTTACTTTTCTTTTAACGAAAGAGAACTTGGTCGGCAAACAATATTGGTTATTTTTTCGCTAATTTGAAATTGAGAAAGTGGTGGATTTACAAGTTTACCATGAGAATCTGTTTTCCAAACCACAATAAGGCCGTTCTAATTACAAAATAAATTATCTGGTTGAGTTTTTAATTTTTTCATCGAAAACTACCGAATCAGCTGTAATTAGACGAGTTCCATTAGAACTCCAGCATATTGTTTCTACAGTTGCTTGATGTAGACCAGTGAATGACTCAAGACGTTTCGTTACATCATTCCATGAGGTTATTTCTCCACCTTCCCAGCAAGTCAAAAGTATTTTCTTTTTCGGATGCCATAAAAGATTAACAGGAGATGTAGCTCTTTGAATTACTGTGCTTTCATCATATTCACCCTAATTAATTTTTAATGGAACATTTTTTTAAAAAAAGGCATTCATACCTCCTCAAAATGCAAATGAACTTGTCCAGTTGTTTCTTGTGAATATGAAGCTATTGCTAAAATGGGAAATGTTTTGTGCCATTCAAAAAATTTAAAACATGGATCCGATAGCGGACTTTGAAGTTTGTACTCGAAAAATAATGCCATTTAATTCAGCGGTAAAGAAAAGTCTTACCAGTTAAATTTTTTTCAAATCAAAATTTAAAAATTCCTTTCAATTTTGATACGAAATGTTCAGAAAATTTGAGAAATTTTATTGTCATGACAACAATAGGATGTAATGTAAAAAATATTTGTCTTATGTTCAAATATTCGCGAAGAATTGATCCGAAATTAGATAAAATTAATTATATACTATTATTAATGTAACGCAGCTAATCAGATTTGAATTAGTGATATTTAAGGCAAAATTTTTCAAAAATTAAAAAAAAAAAATATAAATCAAATTTTTATTTAAAATTTTTATCGACTTTACTATATCCATTTATAGGTATATTTAGTTAAAAAATTATTTTTTCTTTTTTTCTTTTAAAATTGTTTATTACAAATTTATTTTATTGTTTAAAGAAAAATTATGTTCAGTAAAAAAATTTAATTAAAAGATAAAAATATAATTTATTGGAATTAAAATCATATTATAAAAATCATATAAATACTTTTTTCAAGAACATTTTTACTTTTGATTATTACAGGGTGATTGTTTTTGATATTTATTTTTTTTAAATTCATCTCATATTTAAATTTAAAAAATTCAATAATTAAAATTATATTTTAACATAATTAAAATTTGACTTAATGGCCTTAAAAAACAAACAAAGATATTTAACGATTGCCTTTTTACTTTAAATAGTTGAGAAATAAAAATTTATCAATCAATTAGAAACTTAAGAATTATATAAATTATAATATCAAAATAATGAGATATTTCATGTATTTAAGTGAGATAATTTCACGTGATTTAATACGCTAATATATGCATAACTTAAAATGTAATTAGAAATTAAATATTAAGAAAAATTAAAAAATTGATTTTTATTTTGATAACTTTGGATTTTTGAAAAAAAAGCGTTTGAATTTTTTTCATATTTTAAAATTTTTTATGTCCAATACTCAAAATAAATTTGATCAGGTCTCTTCCATCTCAGATTTCGATTCGAAAGCTGATTCAAATGATGTGATTTTCGATAATGGTTTTGGTTCTTCCCATTCTACTAATGAATCCCCTTTACTTCAGAATTTCAATCAAGCTCTGAATGTACTTTTACTATAATTTAATTGTTAATTATATATGGTTTCATGCTTTTTAAATTTTAAGATTGAAGATGAATTAGAAAATGAGTCTAAAATAAATGATATCAATTCAGGTTTTGTGCTAAATCAGCGAGAATTCGATGAGAATGACGAAAATTCAGTTGAAGAGTTAGAAAATAAGGATAAAGATTCAGAGAATGAAGAATCCGATTTACCAATTGAACAAAATGATGAATGGAGATCTCAATCAAAACATATATTTATTCTAAGTGAATCTGGAAAACCCATTTATTCATTGTAAGTGCTAAGTTTGTGAAATTTTAATATGCTCTGATTTTAAAACACATACCAGTTAAATTTTTTGTATATTTTTTTACAAATTCTATTTTATTTAACTATATTTAATTGTAACTAAAATATGATAAAATATTATTTTAAAAATATTAATTATTTTCTAAAAATAAACTAAAGGCATGGTAATGAAGTAAATTTAATAGCTTTTATGGGTCTTTTACAAGCTTTAATATCTATAATCGAATGTGACAATGATAATAAATTAAATTGTGTATTGGCTGGAGAGCATAAAATTGTCTTTTTGCACAGAAGCCATCTTATTTTAGTTTGTGTTTCAAATGAACCTGATAAATGTATTGAACAGCTTCAGCTAGAAATAGAATATTGTTACAATCAGATAATAAGCGTAATTTTGGAAAAATAAATTTAAATTTTATTCATTGTAGTCACACTATATTTAAATTTTAAAGGTGGTCACACTTTCTTTAATTGAAAAAATATTCAATAAACATCATAACTATGACCTAAGAAACAAGCTCAGTGGAACAGAAAAGTTACTCACTAATATTATACATCGTTTTAAAAATGATTTTGGCATGTTATTGAATTGTGTCAATTCATATCCACTTCAGCAAGAAGTTCGAGATCAAGTTTCAAAACTAATAGCTCAACAAATTTCGCCTTTGCGTTCAGTGATTTTTGGTTTATTTCTATTTGAAAATAAGCTTGTATCACTAATTCGACCAAAAAGTCGAAATATTCATCCAGTTGATGTTCATCTTTTAGTCAATGTAATAACTGGATTTGATACACCAAAAAATGTCGAATTCACATGGTATCCGATATGTTTGCCTAATTTTGATAAAAATGGTATCATGTATGCTTATATTTCACATTTAGATGAGTCATGTCAAACTTGTCTGATTCTTTTGACAGGAATGTGTGACGAAGAGCAATCGATTGAACTAAATGAATGCAGAAAGCGAATTCAACAAAAAATGCAAACTCAGAACACAATTCAGCTAATGAACTCGAAATTAAAAGATTGTTCATTAAGGTTAGATCAAATTGGAGTTAGTGAATTAAAACATTTTTTGTATAAAGACAACAAAATTTTTCAGTATTTTTCATCCGATTATGCTTTACCATATGCAAATAGCTCGAGTGAACAGCAAAGAATATTCGACATGTATCAAAGGCTTTATCACAAACTTCACAATAAGACAAATTCTTTGCGAATTATTTACATGCAAAAAAAGTATGAAACTATTCTTGGATGGCAGACAAGTAGTTTTGAAATATATGCTACATTTTCGCCCTTAGTTACTAAAGAAATAGCCATATCAGCTGTTAATAAGCTATTGGAATTTACTCAAAAGAATAAATCGAAAATTTTTCTCAGTTCTATGCCAACTTTGCCACGTTAGTTCTTAACAAAATTTTTTTTTTAAAACATTTTTTAAAAATAAATCCTTAATATTTTTTGATAATTTTATTAGAAATATTAGTTTTCTTAAAAGAATAAAAATATATATCGAAAAATTTGAAATTATTTTTATCACTCAAAAAAATACTTTTTGCTTTGACTCAAGACAATAGAAAGCATTTCTAGTTTTTTTTTTAAAAAAAAAAAAGCGATCTAAATAAAATAGTTTTTATAGGAACAGTAATGAAGTGAACATTTTCCTGTCGATACGAATAACCTTTTTTTAGTAGGTCAGTTGATCAATGGTATTAAATTTTAATCAATTCTTTCATGAATCAAGTAATTCAGAAATTTTCAAATGACGATTCGATTGATATTTAGGATAAATGAAACAATTGAGGAAAAAATAGAAAAAATGTCTTAAAAGGTTGACATTTTTCGTATTTAAAAAAAACGATCTTAAAAAACTGAAAAATTTTTGGTTTTAAATTCAAGTTTTTTGACTTTTTTTTTTATAAAACTAAGATAGTTAAAGCTCAATTGAATTTTTTTTCAATATATGAATTTTACTACTTAGTATTAGAAGTTAAAAACAATGCATTTAAATAGCTTAGGATAAAACTAATTTAAAAATTTGTTAGTCTAGAGAAAAGGAGATACAATAAGGTAGCAATTGCATTATGGAATGGAATATTCGATATTTTTTTATTCTTTTTTTTTAATTTTTTTTATTTTATTTTTTTTCTATAAATTTTACAGAAAAAAATTTTTATTAGTAACAATTAGGTAAAAAAATGGATAAATATGGTCACAAATATTAATAAATTACACCCGAGATTTAATAATTTTTTGGATAATTCGCATTTTATTTAATTAGAAGACAAGTATTTAAGAATAATCATACAATCATACCAAACTATTGGCAGAAATTTAATTTAAAAATATTTATACAATATAAATATTAATTTTTCTACTCTAATTGTACACATATAATTAATACATATTGTATTTAATCATTTTGCAGCCATGTCCATGTTGGCTGAAAAGAAGGCTCAGCCATTCGGAACTGCCCTGGAAAAACTTTTTCTAAGTTATATTGTAAAAAAATTAAAAAAGGCAAATATTAAATTTAGCAACTTTATTTAAAAAATTCCAAATGGCACTAAAGCTGTAGTACCAAATGTTTTTTTTTAATTTAATTTCGCTATTAAGTTAATTTACAAAAAAAACGATGAGAAAAAAAATTAAGTTTTTATATTTTTTTTAAAAGAAGATTAGCTAAAACTTTCATATAGTTGTAAAATTTTTAAAAAAGTGAATGAAAAAAAATTTTTTTTTAAACTTTGTTCGTTCCTTCTGGAGCATAGTGGGGGGAGCTCATATCCTTTCTAAGTATCTTTTCGAGTGAAGGCTCCGATCTGACACAGAAGTGACTGCATCGAGTTGAAAACTCTCGGCTATACGGGTTCTACTATAATGAGTTACCGTTTTTTTATTGTAAAAAGTCGACTAAATTATTTTCCCGAAGACTAATATAATTTAGATAAAAGATAAAATAATTTAAAATTAAAATTGTTCTTCCTGTATATTTTTATAATTTTTAGGTTCTAATTTATTAGAAGTACGTAAATCAATTAAAAAATACAATAAATTAAAAAATAAATCTAAAATTTAAACAAATGTTACGTTTAAATTGACATCTATTAATTTTATAAATTATAATAAATTATAAATTATAAAAAAGTCTGCTTGTTTTTATATAAATACACAATTATTTTCATTTTAATTTTATCGTTACATAACATTTCTGAAAATCAGCAGCATTGATTTAATTTTTGTCCTAAATCATTTAGAATTATTTTAATTAAATTTTTTACGCTCACAATATATTAGTTATTTATCTGTTTTTATAGATGCAACGATGAATTTTACTTTTTTTTTACAAATATATTTTCTATTCACTGCAAAACAAATTAATTAGTAAAGTTTGTTTAGAGAATAGAAGTCAAATTTTTGGTCATATTCAAACCGAAAATAATAATAATTTTATTTTGTTTGATAACAAAAAAAGGAAAAACTAATTCATGTTTTTTAGTGCAGTTTTTTCAGCACATAGTTAAATTAGTTTATAATTGTGAGCCCAGACGGATTATTAAATGATTTCGAAATGCATTTTTTTTTCTAGTTTTAACGTCTAGAATAATCAAATTTTATCACTTTAGATTTTTCAAAAATACTAAGCTTGAAAATGAGTAAAGACACTCGCATTTATATCGGCAATTTACCACAAGATATTCGTACTAAAGAAATAGAAGATTTGTTTTACAAATATGGAAAAATAAAATACATAGACCTGAAAAACCGCAAGGGTCCGCCTTTCGCATTTGTCGAATTTGAAGATGCTTTGGATGCCGAGGACGCAGTAAGAGGAAGAGACAATTATCTTTATGAAGGACACAAGCTCAGAGTAGAGTTTCAAAAAGGTCCACGGAATCGAGGTCCCGGAGGACCCCGTAGCGGTCCACCAACTAGACGATCGGACTATCGATGCATAATCACTGGTCTGCCTCCCACGGGCAGTTGGCAAGATCTAAAAGATCACATGAGAGAAGCAGGTACTGTATGCTATGCTGATGTTTTCAAAGATGGCACTGGTGTTGTCGAGTTTGTCCGATATGAAGACATGAAATATGCTTTAAAGCATTTGGATGATACTAAATTTCGTTCTCACGAGGTAATTAAAATTTTATCAAGTTTCATCTTTTTATTCAAATAAATACGTCTTTAAACTGTTCCTTTAGCGGATACCTTAAAGGGAGCCGAAGCTACCATTATTCTCAACAAGCATCGGTTAACCGGGATTTCTTTTTAATTTTAATATTCAGACTTGAATCTTCAGCTGATGTATTTGAGATCATAATTTGTTAGGAGAGCTTCTGAGGAACAGTCTGAGGATGCCTTAATACCGGATAATATATCTTTGGGTTTTAGAGTGTTTTAACACAAAGACTCTTTCTATTTTCTTAATATTCTAAATTTTTCCGTTTTTAGGGAGAAACAAGTTATGTACGAGTCAGGGCCGATGTGAAGTCTCGATCATTCTCGAGAAGTCGGTCAAGATCTGTATCAAAAACACGAAGAAGGGAAAGAGGCTCACCAACCTATTCTCCCATGCGTCGTTCAAGGTCAAGATCGACTAGTGCAGATGACTCGAGACGTAAGCGAGCAAAAAAATCAGTGTCTCGCTCCAGATCCAGGTCTTATAAATCGAGGTCTCCTGCTAGACGAACCAAATCGAGATCAAGATCTGAATCGAGAGAAAAAAGTGAATCAAGATCTAGATCAAGATCACCAAGTGTGGAAGCTAATGAAAAAAATGGTTCAAACGACCGAGAGTCGAAGTCAAGATCAAGAACAAAGTCTAAAAGTCCAGAAAATTAAAATGTATAAAATTTCAAAAAATAAACAATTTTAATTGATTGCCAAGGATCATATGGTTATAAAAATTTTTCACATGATCCTTTTTAACTCTGTTAAATTAATGTTCTATTTGTTTTACTTAAAAAACTAACTTTTGTTCAATGTTTTTTCTTAATGAACGATTAAATAATTTTTTTTCAAAAAAAAAAAACACTTTTAAATCAGTTTTATTATTGATCAATAAAATTCTGAAAAATATGTTAGATTTTTTAATATATGTTTTAAAAAAAACTGTATTGTCTATTAAGAACAATATTTGCCTCAAAACGAAAAATTAACTTTTGATTTTGAAAGACAAAGAATTGACCAAAAAAAAAAAATCTCAGCCCATGAAGAGCTTTAATCGTAACGGTATATATGAATAATCAACAAACAATAAAATAAATATGTACAGCGTGTTATAAAAATCGTTAAATAGAAATAATAAATGAGTTTTTGCTGTTGCCAATATTGAAAGAAAAAAATGTTTTGAAATATATACTATCATGAAATTATTAAAATCATCAAATCAAATACTCTCCATTGGTCTAAATGCAAGATTTTCAGTGAATATGCATCATATTGCCGGCACCGAAACTTAATTTTTTGTTACTATTTCATTTATTCTAGCAAAAAAGATGAAGAAGTAAAATTTTTTATTCATATTTTTAAAAAAAATTCTTCCTAGTATTTTAATAAATTTTATTATTTAAAACTAAAAAAAAATAACTTGTAGTATAATAATTTTTAAACATTTTAAAATATTTTTGAAACTTGAATTAGGTAACAAACGCATTCTGGCAAATCGTTTGTGAATGACTTATTCGAGATCAGAAAGCATAAATTTATTTAAAACTATAGCCGATTCGTTTATGACTCCAAGTCTAATGAGAATGTGGCTACAACAATCCTGAAAAGTTAATCTTTTTCAATTATGGATATTTTTTTTTTTTTTTAACCTGATCCGCTGCTTGTGGAGCATAGGGAGGAGCTCATCTCCTTTCTAAGTACCTTTTGAGCGAAGGCTCCGATCTGACACAGAGGTGACTGCATCGAGTTGATCATCTAAGCCGTAATCCCCAGTCGAAACTGGTCTCCCATTTTTTAATGAAAGGGGTTTAAAACATGCGCCCCGTACTACAGAGATATTCATAAGATTTTCTCTCCCCTTGCGGGGATCGAACCTTCGACCCTCTGCTTGAATGACTAACACGCAAACCTCTCGGAATTATGGATATTACCATAAGTTTAATCATAATGGAACTATGTTCGCCAGTAACAGCGATTCTCAACATGGATCAAGATTAACCATAGATATAACTTTTTATTTTTAATAATAAATAAATTTTTTAAAACATTGATGTTTTGCTGATAAATCGATACTTCTCTATCACAGAGACTATAAATGATTCCAAGATTGAATCTAAGAGATTGATTGAATCTATGCTTTTCACATTGTAACCATATGTTTTGTTTAAGTCATTTTGCTTGGAATAGGTCCAATATTAAGTTCGTTGTCAACTTCATTATATTGCCTAATAAATGACTCAATGCTTTGATTTAATACCTTTTTTTCATAAAGTGTTTTGAGTTCATCGAAAATTTTTGGTAAGTTCATTTGCACATACTTGATTGAACATAAATAATTAATGTTTTTTATATAAAATTTGTAAGAGTCAATATGGATATGTTTTGGCAAATTTTGAAACACTTATTGACTTTTTTATTAGAATGTTTTACCTAATGTTAAAATTATTCAACTAATTCTAGTTTAAGCTCGTAATCTCCTATTGATAAACCCAATAAATATTCTTCTTTATTAATTGTAACTTAAAAATAATGAAATGGATTACCAAAATTCTCATAGTTTTATTTACTCTGATTAAATTCCATCTTCAATATCAATTTGTATGAATGGCTATGACAAAGTTAAAGTAATTGATTCATATCAGAATTATTTGTTGCCAATAGGATTATGTTATCACAGTAGCCGATGATGGAAAGATTATTTTTTCCAAATTTGGCTACTTTATTTAGAGTTGGACATTCTTCAAGTAAATCATTGATGAGATAATTGAATAAATTAGGCAAAAACATTCCTCCTTGTTTTACCCTTTGATTTGTCTAAAAAATAGCAGACTTGTTATTACCTAACTTTAAAATAATCTTTGACTTATCATACATAGTATGACACTAGAAGTCGCCATATAAATAAGTCGATTTTCTTATGAAATTTATAGAACTTCTCGCCATAATTTATCTTAAGCTTTCGTCACATCAAAGCTTACCAATTTTTTTTCTGATCTACCATTCTCCATGTTTGTTTAACTTTTTTAAAAATGACCTACTAAATGAATGTACTGATCAAAAACTTGGTGTATCCATAAATGGGTTGAATGTATCTATTATAGGTTATTCCGATGATATTTTAATACAAGTAACTAAATCTCGACATTGTCAATTACTCCTTGGCATATGTTCAAAGTTTGCTCAAAGCTGGAAAATAGATTTTAATCCGACTGCTGTGATTAAAAAGGTAAAATCTTTAAGTAAAAATAACTTAATTCTCAATGGATGTGAGATACCACAGACTCAAAATGTAGAATACTTAGGTCTCCCGATAGGTGACAGTAATTTTATCTGGAATTTTATTGAAGAAAAGTGGAAAAAAGTTGAGAAGAGTTTTTAGTCTTTATACGGACTTGGTTGTAAACCAAAATCAGCATGTCCTAATCTAGTCAGTTTTTCTATATCATCTAGATTTGGTCTATACTAGTGAAAATAAGCTTAATGAACTAGACATAAGACAAAATTTATTAATTAAAAAAGCACTGGGAATTAAGAATTTTTCCAGAATTAGACCTCTGTTAGAAACTTTACACTTAGAAAAAATACATGAGACACAAGATATTCTTCTTAAAGAAATTAAAGAACAGCTCAGTATGTTGGGATATCTTGACTTTCCTTCGCGGTAACTATAAAAAGTTCGATCAGAAAAATACCTCCTTTTGCAAACAACTTAATAATGTGGAGAAAAAAACTCATATTTATGTTATGGACTATAGTTAGAAGACTTCCCTTGCAATAATCGATCACTTATTCATTGAAGGAAATCGTGGTCTATTTGATTCAATTAAGTTTGTTGTTGCCCAAATCAAATTAAATATAAAATTAAGCCTTGCCTTCTTTAATTTTTATAATTTTTTAAATGATCTTTTAAGGATAGATTTTTATATAAAGTTGTGTCTATTGCTTTTATAAATATTTCTACTAACTCTTTTCGTATGGTAAAAGCCTAGAATTAAATTCTTTAACTAAATGATTATTCAATTGTAAAAAAGACATTTAATTGTATTTTTTCTACTTATTTTTTAATATATATCATACTTTAATTTGTCCATCGGACTTAAACTTAAACTTAAATAAATAAATATTATACATTTGTATAATTGATAATTTTATAGAAACTTATTTTTAAATTTTTTTGATGTTTTGCTTAAATTTTTAATTTATAACATGAATGTACCTGCTCTGACCCATCAATTCAAAGCTTTTAAAAAATATATAAATTTTAGTTTAACTGAATTCAAATCAAAGAATTTCCAAAGAAAGTGAATGTTTTGTCTAAAATTATTCTAAAAAAATGATAAATCATTATGGAATTTGCTCAATATATTAACAAGCATTGTTAAAAATTTACATATTTTTGTCTCAATAAGTATTTCGCGTTATGCTAAAATAATTAAATTAATATTAAGATTAATTTTTTAAAATATGAAGATTCATAAAGAGATAAGAAGCAAAAATTTTTTTCTTGAAAGACTTTTTTCTTTTTTAAATTTTATTTGGAAAAAAATTATTTTGTAAATTTTTGAAGTTTTTCCAACAAATTAATATACTCCTTGTGTTCATACGAAGTAGAAAATTCGGCTAACTCATTGGCAAATTTTTCTCCGACTCCTCTTTCGTCTAAAAGATTAAGAAGTAAATCATATAAATTCTCATCTAATACTGAACAATCAGCAGTATAAACATTTTCATTCCATTCTCCATTATGTATAGCAAACTCATCTATTTGAAAATCTTCAACAGAATCCTTTTCAGCTTCTTCAGCAGGTAAAAACGAACAGCCAAAAGCTAAAGTCTGTTCTCCGCGTTTAACTTCGATTGAAAAGGCTGGTCTTGATTTCAACTTCAAAAAACATTCAATTTAAATCAAAAATTATAATTTGTTTTTACTTCAGTTGATTGATTTTTAGTCTCCATTTGATCGACTGAAGGCTCAGAATTATCAAGAGAGCCATTGATATTAAACTTGACAGTAATTTCTTCATCGTTGAATTTTTTAGATAGTGTTACATTTGGCCCGTCTGTTTTAACATTAAATCCAGTAACTGTTAATGTATTTTTTAAGTCTTTTTGTGCTTCTTGCTCCAACTTTATTTCTTCATTTAAAAAATTTGACAAATCTTTCATCACATTTGAATTTTTTAAAAACGATGTACTGAAAGTTCTAGCGGCAAAATTGTTTCCCTGACTTAGAACTTGATTTATTTTAACTTTTTTAATATTTGGAACCAAAACTTGTGTTTTGGCAAAATTTCGAAAGCTTCTAAGCATAAATTTGGACGCCATTTTTAAATATCTTTTCTGTTGTCTAAATTAATTCAAGTATATTTTTACTGGGTTAGAAAAAAAATTTTTAGAATAGACTGTGTAATATTGAATCATTTTCAAATAAATTTTTGAATTCGAAATATTTCAAATATCTGATTTTAAAAATGCATTTTAATGCTTACAAAACCTTATACATAATGTTCAATTAAAATTGTCTTAAAATTTTGCACTTATTAGAAATTTTTGATACTTCAAAAAAGTTTATTTCGAAAAAAGAATCAAATCAAAACATTGACATGATTTTTACATGAGAGCTATGATTTTTTTAATTTTCAATTAAATTAGCATTTCCATTTTATTATTCTTTTACTGATCTTTTTGCTTAGTTTTCTTGAAAAATTTTTATTTTAGTTTTTCAAAATTTTATTTATTCAATATCGGAAATCCCAAAATCAACATCAAAATTAACATTTAATTTATAAAATAAAATAAAGTTTTCTAAATCATAAAAAAAAACATCCATAAGGTTGAGGAATGACATTTAAATTGCTAAAAATGGTCAGCTCCAAACACTTCTATTTGGTTCATTTAATTCGTTCTTTTCCGGCTGCAATATACGAAAAGACACACAAAACTGCATAACATATTTGACTTGCCTTGTAAAAAAATTAAGTTTTCTCATTTTTTAATACGACATTGGTCACAATCAAAAATCCACAACCAAGTAAAAGAAAACTAAGCTAAATGATCAAGCAATTTAACTGGGGCAAAAGGGTTTTTATCGAGCAAATGACACTAAAAAGCTTGGGTTTATAGTTTTGGGATTTAAGATTTAATATAAGCTTTCAATTACTCCAGTTGTGAATTATCGAATTACAACAACTAAGTAGTACAAAATAAATGATCAAGCTGATCGTCAGTATATTGATGGGTTAGTATAAAAGCAAGATTCGGAGAGATGAATTTAAAAAAATTTAGAACAAATAAATTTTAGAAATATTTATTTGTTTGAGTTTAATTTAAAATTTAAATAAATAAAAATTATCTAAAATTAAATAACTTCTTTTTTGTACATTAAAAAAAAAAACAATATATGGAAGAACTTAAACAATAATCGCCTGAGAATATTTTAGAATAACAAAAATAAAGTTTTTTTTCATCGGTATCAATAAAGAAATAAATAAAAAGAAAAAATGTTAAAATCTCTTGATTAATTATCACTATTTGTTCACCAGTTAGTTTATTTATGATTATCATTTTGAATGCAATAATCGAGATTTTTTTTTACCAATGTCTATAATAAGACTTGACAATTTTAAGGAACGGATCAATTTAGTTTATTATTGCATTTTTGTTATTATAACACTAATGACACGATGAAACGCAAATATTGCCAAAGAAGCCTAAAAACATTTAAATAAAAATAAATATAACATTTAAACAATTCACAAATAATAAATAAAAGCAATTAAAAATAGAATTAAAAAAATACTTACCATTGTTGACTTATATTTTCTAATGGCGATTTGCTTTATCTTGGGATCTAAAAAAAAAAATAATTCGACTTAAAAAACAAGAATTTAAAAAAAAATTAATTAACACTTAAACTTAAGTTTAAAATTAGAAATTATCTCTATTTTTCAAATTACAATGAAAACCGTACATAAGAAATATGGATATAAGAAATTTTCGCTTTTAATAAACTTAGCCTTATAAAACAAAAACTTCTTTCAACAAGTTAAATATGAAAAATATTTATTTTTCCATCGTTTTTAAGAAAAAATGTAATTTTTAAAGATGACAGATAATAAAAAAGGCAATGCTAAAAATGATATAACAAACCATCAGAGGACTGCTATTATTTTAGAAAAAAATTCAAATTCAATAGTTTAGACCAAGGTCTAAATAAGAAAAAAATTTATGATATAATCTGATATATTAAGATAATTTTGTCAAATTATAAACAAACAAAAATTAGTGAATTTTTACAAATTTAACTTTTTTAGTCTTATTTTCCAATTTAATTAAAATATTAAGCCAATTTTGTTTTTGAATAAAAACTTTTGTGTAAAAACTCATTTTTATTTATAAGAAATTGTCGGATATAAGGAAGTTTTTCTGGTGAATTCCAATTTATTATAACAGGTTTTCACTGTAATTTTTTATAGAAAATCTTGTCAGCAAATTTTGACATTTACCCCTTCAATTTTGGGTTTTAAAAAAATCTTTGCAAGAATTATTTAACCAAAAATTTCAAATGAAGTGGTATATCTATTACTTTATTCTCTTTTCCAAAGGCCACTGTAAATTAGCTACCACAGACGGCTTCCTAAGTAAGTCGTCTGCGCAAGCCTGCTTGCTGTAACTTATTCTTATTTTTATTATTATTAATTTATAAACTCTATAATGATTTAAAAGTAATAAAATAAAAATTCAGCTCGCAAAACCTTTAAATTCGACAAATTTAAAATTTCTCTAAGATTTTGTCAAATTTTTGGTCCACGATGTGATTAATCAAAATTTAAGAGAATATATTGAAAGCTAGGATCTTAAAAATGATTTTACAAATTAAAAAATAAATTCATATTCATTATTGTTTCAAATAGCATTTAAGAAATTTCGAGAAAAATCGCTAGTCTAGTAAGTTGTATTTTTTTTCTTATAACAGAACAAAAAATCTTACCAAATTCCTCTAATACGAAAATATCATCCTTTTGTGTGGTACATTTTCTAACTCGTTTAAGTTCAATAAATTCCTCATTACTACCAAATTTAATGCCTATACCATCCATGCTTATTTCAAGAGTTCCATCTTCACTTGTTTTTAAATCACTTATTGGAAATTCGCCTCCCAGTTCTGAAATATTTGGTGAAATATTTGAGTTGGCTAGTGTGCTATTTAAACGTGAAACAGCCTTTTCCATTGCCTCTTTAATCGAAAAATATAAATCACGACACTAAAAATTTTAAAGTTAGCTAGTTAATTTAAATTTTATCTCAAAAACTTTTTTTGTATAGAATTTAGTCAATTGTGTTTCGCCATTAATTTTACACCATAGACACAAAACTTTTGTTTTTGGACAATAAGTCATGTTGACTAGTTTTTCAAACCACCATCTTTGACATATTTCTCCTTTAACGCTTCTTAGTATCATACAATCTTCACATACTTCCATAAAGAGCATTTCACTTTTGTTATCGGTACCCAAATGAACTGCGAATGTTTGTTTTTGCATTAGCCTACTTCCAGCTGGTCTCAAATCTACATCATTTCCTCCCTTAAGATTTTATTTAAAATTCATTTAAAACTAAATGATAAAAATTTCTTACTAGATATTCTATGCAGTCTAATAATTCATTAACCTGTTGACTCATTGAAAGGCCAATATGACATTTTCCTAACATACGTCTAATTTTACGTCTTATTTCATCTTTGCTTACTCTCATCATTATCATATAAGCGATTAAATTGTAGAGCATCACAGCTAACAAATGATCTTCATCAAATTCGAGTCTTTTCCGCTCAGTATTGCCAAGCTGAGTATATCGTTCCATCATTTCCGATGGTCCTTGATCAAGCCCAATTATATCTCGTTCCTGTGCAACTGCGTCTAAGAAAACATCTTCCCAAAACTGCATTTGATCCCACAATGGACTTCTAGGATTTGTAACAATTGTTTCAAACAAATAAGTTTTTATTTCTGTATTTAGATTATGAGTTCCAGATAAATTCTGTAAAGGAACCTGCACTTGTGTGATAACTTTTTTTGAATATCTAAATCCAGCTGACAATTTGCTTTTTGCTAGTGGAATTGTGTTCATATAAGATTCTCCTGAAATTGATTTAGTGCTTAATTGACTAGTAGTCGAGTTAGAGGGCGAATTTTTGAGAGCTTCGATTCTGAAATCAGCTAAATTTTGAGAATTTGAATGTGATGGCTGAGGGTTAATTGAATGATGGTTGATTTTGGGCTTGAGACTTTGACGATTTTGCTGCTGATATGAACATTCATCTTTAGATTCTGGAGTGATTTTGGCCTTGTCATTCAATTTCGTTTCATTTTCATTTGGATTTTGATTAAATAATTTAGACGGTCGTTTGAGATCACTACAATGGATTTCATCCAAATGTCTGACAGCTAAAAATTATTAAATTATTTATTTTTTTAAAATTTCAATAAAACTTTAAGTTTATAAGTAAAAACAAAATTTCACAAATTAAAACATCTAAAAAGACTGGTCTGAATATTATTTAGAAGAAAAATTATATAAATCTGAGAGTAGGACCATTAATAAATTATTTGAAGCTTATGAAATATTTTACAATATAAAATCATCTGACAATTAAGGTTGAAAAATATGCAAAAATTTAATAAAATTAAAAAAAAAATTAAAAAAAAATTTTTAATAAAATTTGGAATTGTTTTTTCATAAAATAATAATTTTGTGTTTTGAAAATTGAAAAATTAGCCTTAATAATAAGATTCTTGTTAAATACTCCCATTATTAATTCAAATTACAACGACACTATACTCAGATATAGTCTCTTATATTCCATTGGAAAATTTAGAGCTGCTAACCCAAAACGCATCCCAAAAGTCATCTGTATCAACTTTATACTTTGTAAAATTGAATTGTAAATTAATTTTTTATTTTGTTTTTGTTCATTTAGGAAAATTAGGAAAATAAATAAAAAGCTTATATACGAATTAAAGTTAATTAATAACATAAATTTTTTTACTCAATTTCATTCCAAAAATTAGGAGTTTCAACTTTATTTTACACAAATAAATTTCAATTAACTAAAGTATTAAAATAAATAAATCTTTTAAAAAATTTTAACCAATTTAGAAAATTTAATAATTGATATTGATAAATATTCGATATTTTTCCATATCAATATTTATCTAGAATTACATTTAATTAAATTTTATTTATGCTATAGCATTTTTAATTTTTTTTTACTTTCAGACCGGCGCTTAACGTTTCTAACAAACAATGAACATCTAAGTAAACTACACTTAAAAATACCCAATTTTGAAGACTCTGTTTGTTGAGATTTTTGATCTTCATCGTTTTCAAAATACTGATGATTAAGCGTGAATGCAGAAATTCTATTTACAATAGACTTTGTTGTTAAAGAAGATTTCATGTACTGGACAGAATCATGATCAATTCTTTTATCCAAATTATTAGTAGTGTTAGTAGGAGCAAAAGATTTAGTCAAAGTATTTAATTTAGAATTGGTCCAAAAAGTTCCTAAAATTAAATTTAAAAAAAAAAAAACAAAAAATTTTTTTATATTATTATACCTAACTGAGCCACTATATTACCTGTAGACTGAATATTAAATTGATGATTAGTTTGATTAGAATTAAATGACTGATTCATTTTGTTAATACCTATAAATGAATTAGAACTAGATAATTTACCATTGTTGGATGTACTTGTTTGGCTTGACGAAAGGCTCAAGTTTTCTTTACTATCAAAGGGACTGTTGCTTTTTTCAGACATTGGACTGCTACCATCTAGAGAATTACTTTTTCCCAGCAGCTCACTCCCATGCACCCAATAGTGAGTGTGCGCAATTTCAAGTAACTGAAACGCGCTTGCCATTCCACCAAGACCATTATTTGCATATGTTTGTTCAAGTCCGGCTATTATTGCATTAAACAACTTTGTCATTCCTTTAAAAACTGCTTTGGATACTTTCACGTCTTCAATATGCTCTTCGTCATTTGATAATTTTTTGTCTAACTGGGTATTGAGACGGCTGAGTACAAAATTTCTATTGTTCTCGTCTTCCATTAAACGTTTAATTCGATTTATCTTCAACCAACCAACACCTTGTCCTTCAAAAACACTAGTCAATACTTCTTTAAGGAAAAGTTGACTTTCGTTAACTAATTCTGATGTATGGGAATGAGGTATTGAATTTTGGTTATCGATTTCTTTTAAATTAGATATTGATTCACTAATTTTAGCATTATTATTATTTCCATCAACAGATTTAGTCCCCAAATTTGACAAAGAATTCGGCAAGTTTGATAGAGATTTTTTTAAACTTTTCATTTCGGTATGGTCTCGAGAATCGTCTCGGAGAATATGGGAAATTTTTTTCACACTAAGTGTCCGAGCTTTACTTGCCATATCATGAAACAAATCATCACTAAATTGTGTGATGAACATAAAAGAAGATTGCTTGTTGCTGGAGCTTTTTGGCGTATTTGCTGGTGTTTGATTCATATTTTTAGCTGTTACTGTATTAGTTGAACTAGAGCTGTTCGTTCTTTGATTTGTTTTATGCGTTGAAATTTCAGTATCAAAAGGCGATTTTGGAAAATTTTTGTTAACAGGTGTCATCGTTGCACTGCTTGATTTAGAATCAGAACTCGTAAATGCTTTATATTTATTAGTTAATATTGGATTTATTTTGGAATTTTCTTCATCTCTATTCCATATTTGATTTTCAGTGAATATATTTTCATCATATTCTTCTATTAGTTCATTATGATTTTCGATGGATGAAGAGGAGGCACTTGAAGTCATTGATGAAGTGTCTGCATTGCTACTTACCACAGAAGGTGATCGATCTATTAGATCTTTGAAGTCAGCATCCACTGGAGGAGAATAAACAGTTTCAATATCAACGCACATAGTCTTTTCTTGATTTTTTGGAAACATTCTTATCGGTTTTCCATCAGCAGTAAATGCTTGTACTGGGTGATAGTCATCAGATAAATCTTTAAACTCGGAAACATTTGGCTCAATTTCTCCTGATATACTAATAGAAGAGGTGGATGAATACCTGCTACATTCACTTTCTATATTTTCATCTTTTTTTAAAAAAAGTTAATTTGATGTAAAATAATTAATCAAAATCAATTAAACAAAAAATAGCTCTTAAAAATCATAGATTCTTTGAAATTTAGAAATTAATTTTCTGAAAGCTTTAAAATTTAGGAAAAAAATTCTCAAAATATTTAACAGACTTTCTCAATTTTTAATACTAGAAAAGTCCATTTTAATTCAATAAATTAAGAAATCCTTTAAAATATACCGCCTCTCTCATCTATATAATTTGATAGCTAATTCTATTTTTAAATTTATTGTGATTTAAAAAAAAGGTGCGAAAAAATCAATTGATTAATAAATGATCAATTAAAGTTAAATATTCAAATTTTGAAATTTTTTTTTTTTCAAATTTTATACAAAGTGGTGTTTCTATAATTCTACCAAAATTTACGCTAATTTTAGGTAGATTCAGGTAAAAATTAAAATCGCCAAAAAGAAAAAATCCAATTTTCTAGAGAATAATGTAGATTTTGGAGAATTCTTTGTTCTTTATTTTTTAATTTCTCCTTAAATTAATAAAAATTTAGAAATATTCAACGCGCGATTTTAGAGAAAAACTTAAAAATCTCGAAAATCGATTTTAACTTTAATATAAAATACAGTATCGTAAAATCCAATATTTAATTGTATAAAAATTTTTAATGGATTACCTGTTTCTTCTTCACTCTGACTTTTGCTCTTAGTATTTTCTTGATTTAAATACTGAATAGCTGCTGCTAAAGTTGATTTTTCCTCATAAGTTTTGAACTGAATGGGAGTTAGGTACCTACAGTACCATTTTGGTTTATCACCAATTAATGACGGGTCAAATATTCCTGTTTGAATTCTTAGATAAGCAACATTTGAAGGACACAGAGACCACTCAGCCAAAAATTCAACAGCCTAAAATATTTTAATTTATTTCATCAGCAAACTTAACTAATTTAAATTGAAAAAAATTACTTGAGTTTTAGCTAATTTTATTATAAAACTTGATTTTATCGGACGAGATCGAATAAAACTGTTATATTGAAATGCAACTACCGGTCTCGGATACAATCTTAGTATCCTAGTATGTTCATTAAAATTTCCGAGAATATTTTTTGAGTTCAAAAATTGAACCATTGTTATTCTGGTGGCCACGTCTACTGAGTCTACATCATTACCATATATAAGCTGACTAAATGATGTAAATAAATTTTCTTTATTTGCATTTGTGTGCTGCTCGTTGAAAAATATTTCAAAATTTTTTATTGGTTGTGGACTACTGCTTAGACTAGCGATTGCTTGACCGAGATGATTTTTCAAGAGTGAACTTTCTGGTTCTGGAATATCTGGAACCGGTTCTGCTAATTTTGGAGCAACAATCTAAAGTTAAAAGACTTGGTTAGAAAAAATAGAAGAAAAAAATTTTCTTACCAATGTTTTGTCCAAGTCAACTAGCCAAACGTCATCAGGTAAAGCAAAATTGTTTTTGTAAGCAAAAAAATTAGCTGGAACTCCAATAATATATGGAGTCGGTGCCAATAAAAGCTTAATTTAGTATTTTATTAATTTTAATAGATTTTATTATTTCAAAATTGAAACTACTTGTTCTGTTTCATTCATGCATCGTGGCAAAAGAGGAATAACTGGAAACATGTACTCAAGTGGATAGAGCATTGCTACAAATGCCATTATACTCATAGTTAATGCATTATAATCACTTGATTGAAATATGACTTTATTTTCAAGCAAAATGAGAGTGTAGACTTTAATAAAAATGTCTATTCCTAGCAATTCTAATGGTAAATGAAGAGGAAAATCGACTAAATTAAATCTTGTATGGTCAGGTAGCGCGAATAACATGGGTGATTCATTTGGAAGAATATCAATCTTTATTTAAATAAATAAAATCAAAAATGAAGTAAATTTTTTATTTTACTCAAAGACTAAAACTTACAATTAATTTAGTCTTTCCGGGTACGGGCACAGGAGCGCTCAATAAACGCAATATCCATGTTTCTATTTCTCTTATTTCGCAAGCAACAAGTGGTGATATTTGATCTGTTGATTTTTTTCCACTAGATCCAGTTAAAATACCCCAGACTGTATCCTTGGCAGTTCTATTTCCCGAGTTGGTCGAACAATTTGAACTCGGACTACCCGGCTTAGCAGCCAAAGATCTCAAATGACAAGCTTCAATTATTCGTCGCAGTATGTTAAGACACTCTCGAAATAATGAAAAAAATGGATGATGACTGATAATACATAAAGAAGTCAATGTATGAGTATACTTTACATCACTAGCTTTTTTGGTTCGCTTTTTCTTACTGTCAATTTTGTTTGATTCACCTGAATTCTCGTCATCAGTATCATCGTTATGTTGAGCTTTGGCTTTTTTTTGCCTATCACATTTTTTTTCAATAGGACGAAAAAAGTTTATGCAAACACCGTATCTGACACGAGCCGAGTCTTTCTCAGTTAGAGTAAATATGAAGCTAGTGGTGTCACGATTAGAATCAGCTCGCTGTTGGTTTGAACAGTTGATATTTGTACAACCTTCAGGTTGACAAAAGTAGATAACATCTTGAGGAAGAACGAAATCTGTGTGATCTTCGAATGGATACCGGCGGAGCAATTCCGGTAATTGTGTTTTATGAATTTTTTCTGTATCAATTTGCTCCAAGTGTTTTGAAATAAGTTGCGAAGGGGTAGCTGGTTGTTTGCATCCAACGATTATAATAAAGTCAATTAGCCGCGGACAAAAATATTTTTTGTAATCACTATTCATCTAATTTAATTTTGAACAAAAATTTTAAATTAAGAATTAATTTAAAAAATCTATTAATCAATGACAACGATTTTTATTTATTTAATATTTAAATCAGTTTTTTTTTCAAGAGAAAAACTAATATTAATTAAAAATTGTAGTAGAAACAAGATGCTGAAATTCCATTAGTATTTTGAAAAGGAAATTATATTTATTAGAAGGCATGAGACACAAATTGTAAATTTGCATTTTTGTTTTGGATTTTGGCGAAAAAGAAACTCAGGCAAAGAATCTAGTCGATAATTTTGAGTCGATCTCTCACTCGTTTTGATGTTATTGCAATTCGACTTTTTTTAAAATCATAATCTAGAATTATAATTTGCAATCGGTGCATACTCAAAAGAATTATAATAATATATTCTACAATAAAATATGACAATTAGACAAAATAAAAATAATACAACTTTATATCAGATTTATATTTACTTCAAACTTTGTGAAAATTATTTGGTTTTTGGTTTAAATAGTTTTTTTTAGTTTATGTAATTACTCAAATATCAGAAAATTAAAATTATCTGAAAATTTTCACCGATATTTAAAATGAACTAATTGTAAGCTATCTGACAAAAATAAAAACTAATTGATAAAAAAAGTAATTAATTAAAATAATCAAACCCTAAATATTTTGATAATGATTAACAAAAAAAATCTAGTTTAAAGTTTCAAGCTTCTTTTTAGGAAAAATTATTTGTTGGGTTCTTTTTTTCTTTAAATTAAATAGGAAATATTTCACACAAACAAGAATTTTAATTAATAAATTGCCTGAATAAAACTCCTTTGGAATTTGAATTAATAGTTAATTCTTTTTAGATTAAATCTATTCATAATTTTTTAAAGTAAAAATTTATTCTATTATTATGTCAAATATTTTATTTTTATTATATTCAACTTTTTATTTCTGATAATAAAAAAAAGTTTTCTTTCTAATAAAATTTATCTTTTGGAAAATTTTTTGAAATGATTAAATAGCTTCAAATGTCACATTTATTTGAATAAAATCATTATTTAAATTAGGTGTTGTGATCTAAATCATAATTTTGAAAAATGCGATTTTTGATCACAATCTAGTTTAATTTTTTAGAATTTTTTTAGGAATAAATTAGCTTTTTTAAATTATTTGAATTTAAAACCATTTTAAAACACTGTTAGGTCAAAATTGGAAATTTACTTAAAAAGCTACCATCCTGGAAAAAAGTCTGCCACTTCTATTGCAGTAGCTTTTTAATATTTTTTACATAAAAGTTTTTTTTTCTTAATTCCTTTGGGATGAAAAATTTTATTTAAGATTATTTAGCAGACATAATAACTAGACATGACAAGGTCGCTAATTTTTTTAAATAATAAGGATAATTTGAAAGGTTTTTTTCGAAAAAAAAATTAAAAAAATTTTTTGAGAGAGGTAAAACAAATAATTACTTTGTAGAATTGAATAACAAAACAAAATTGGAAACAATCACCTAATTAATCAAAATCCTATTTTGAAAATTTTAAATCCCGCAGCTCTATTTTAAAGCATAATTTTAATTTAAATTATTTTGGAAAAATCGATTACCATAAGATAAAAGCCATAATTTAAAAAAGAAATATTTTTATTACTTTGATAAGGATTCTTCTATCTAATAAAACTCGTCTATATCCTATTGATGCTTGTTTTAGACTTTTATATTTTGTCTTGATTATTCATCTAATTATTTGAACATAGAATTTAATTTTTTGTCTTGATAAAAATAATTAAAACTATCTAATTTAAGATTCTTTTTTGATTTATTACAACCTGTTAATTGAATGTTTAAAATATTTAAGTGCATTAACATCAGAAAATAAATTTTTAGTTCAATATCTGATTATTTCCGAATAAAAAATTTCTTTCCAAATTTACTAGAATAAAAAAATTAAAAAATATATTAGACTAAATTTTTGTCTTCATTCAAATTAAAACTCAAAAATCTATTGCATATTTTAATTTTTTAAAAATCACTTGATTCTGACTATACTTATCTTATTTTTTAAATTGATTTTAATTTTGCTATCACATGTCTTGGGCTAGCTACATTCCTGAAGAACTTTCAGTTCAACCTTTTCCTTTGGTTGTTCTTACAGGTCTTGATATCAAACATAATGCAGTCCATAAAGAAATTTGGAATGGATTTAACTCAAGGAGCAATTTGAAATTTCGATATTTGCTTTTAGATGGCGACCATGAATATCCAAGAGCAAAAAGCAAGGTTTTGAGACAAAAATGTTTTCCCAAAATTAAAATAAATAAATATAAATTTTTAGCGCTCTTTAGAAGTATACACTGAAAGAGGAATACTTAAAACAAATTGGTTTAACAAACACTTATTCAATATTCCTAGTCTGATTGTAGTTTTTTTTGATCTTGAATGGGATGAACAAAATTGGAAAGAAAAACAAATGGAATGTGCGACCAAAGTTGAACTAGTAAAGTATTCATTTGTTATAAATTTTCATAAGCATTTTATTCTATTTTTTTAATTAAGACAAAGCTTAAATGATAGAAATTCTAAAGTTATATTAATACTTATTCAAAAAAAACCAAATTTACCAGTTGACAATGATAATGGTTTGGCAAGAGAACGATATCCTTCTCTTTGTAGTGCTTGTGGAATTAAAACTAGCAATTTGTATTTACTTCATGCAGAATATTTACAAGGATATATACTAAAGTAATTTAATCTTGAATTTTTCTTTCCACTTAGATCATTAATTAAATTTGTTTATTGCCAAAAAATTAAAATTAATCCTGTTTTATATTTAGACTAGAGGAAGACGCATTTAATGAACCAACTCAGTCGTATTACAACCAAGAAATTAGAGCTATAAAATTAAAACGCGACTCGCTAATCAAAGTTACTCATCAAGTAGATTAAAAAAAAATTTAAATCTTAATTCTAATTTCTAATAATTTTTTTTTAATTTAGTATCTTTTAGTTAGATTGTCAATTAAAATAGCCTTTTTTAATGAAATCAAACAGGATATCTTAAAAGCAATAGAGTATATTAAAATTAGATTTTTGCTTTACATTTAAATAAATTTAACCCCTCATAGATATTATAAACTTGCTTATCAAAGTGTTTTGGATATACGATCAAATGATCCTAACGTGCTTGAAATTAAACTAGTGGCTGGAATTATAAACTTTAAGTTATGCAAACTTTTTTTTGATATCAAGCATCCCCTAGATGCTATTGAACAATTTCGAAAGCATATTGACATATTTAAAGTTAAAGTTGGTCCAATCGATTTGTGTTTTGAGCATTCTGCCTGGTTAGCCAAACAATTTCAGATAATGGGTGAACTTTTCGAAAATGCTTATAAAAAAGAGTATGTAAGTGCTGTTCAGACCCAGCATCCGGGTTTCTATTTTCATTCTGCTGCAACTCACACAATTCAAAGACGAATGCACTTAAAGGAAATATTAAATAATAGAAGCTTTACATTCCAGCAATATAGTTCCGAAAATAAATCACCGATTGAACTCTTAAATAATTTGGAATACTTCGGTCAGAGACCATGGCGTCAAGCAAATAAGGCTATTGAAATATTAGATCAGCAAAAAGAAGCTGAAGCACTCACATGTCTAATTGAGCTTGAGAAAAAGGAAAATTTATCTGTAATTTCTTTTTTAAATTTAATTTTAATTTAAAAAAATGTATATTTAGCCATTGATAACTAGTTTGTTTAAACAAGCTATCTTTCATTTTAAACAATTCAACTGCAGACGAATGAAACAATACTTAAGTAACTTTAATCTTGAAATAGCAAAAATATTAGTTAAAATAAAATTTTTGAAAGGTATTAGCATGGCAGAAGAATATTTTAATGCAAAAGATTATCAAGAATCTTTAAAGTAAAAAATTTAAAAATAATCATTAAAAAAAGAAAAAATTTTTACTTTAAGTATCTATATAAATGTGTTAAATGACTATAGCAACGAACATTGGTGGCCTATATTGACTTCTGTCATTTTTAACGCATTAAAGTAATATTTCCTAATTATTAATCTAATTAGCTAACAAATTGGTGAAGATGCGCTTACTTAGTAGTGGATATTCAAAATTATTGTTTGTTATCCACTGAAATTATAGGCAAAAATATTTTACTCTCTGACGAAATAAAGTCAAATTTTCAAGAAAATTTAATCCGAATAATTTATGTAAGTAATATTTTAGCCTTGATGTAAATTTTTACTTAAATTATTAAACTTGTTTAGAATCAAATCCCGTTAGCTAATTGCCATCAAATTGGCGAATTTATTAATAATAATATAGAGGAAAGATGGTCTGATGAATTGAGAAAAAATACTGAAAATAACAAAATAATATCAGCAAATGTCAATCGGATTGTTCCGTTCGGTAATAAAATTTTCGAAAATCGAAATTAAATTGGAAATTTTTACTATATCAAATTTGATTTGATTCCAAAATAATCTTGTTTATTTTTCTTTAAAAAAAATCAAAGAACTGTTTCATATATTTCTTTTACCAAAAAGAAGTACAAAAAGGTTCAAAAGACAACTTTTGACTCTTTTTATTTAAATTTAAAATTAAAAAATTTTAAAAAGTAAGATCTTTAAATGTTTGAAAGCAAACAGCATATTTATCATTGTGCAGAGTTGTATAAAAGTCACAAGTCAAGTCCAAGTCAGAACTTTGACTTGTTTCAAAAATTTAAAAAAAATAAGTCAAGACTTGCAGATGACTTGCAATGACTTTATATTTACAAGTTTGTGTCTATGAAGACGCTTATTTGCATCATAAAAATTTTTAAAGTTTTGTAAAAAAAGTCATTTCAAGTCACCTGAAAGTCATGACTTTGACTTTTTTAAATTTTTTGAAACAAGTCAAATTCAAGACTTGTTATTTTTAAAAAGTATATTTTCAAGTACAAGTCATACTTTGACTTTTTTTCCTGACTTTTTTACAAGTCTGTCATTATGATAAAGACTAGCATAAGAAAATCTTTAACTTTTTAAATACAATTTTTACTTCAATAGCTACAGAGAACAAAATGTCAATTTTTGAATAAAATTTTCATTATTATCTAAAATCTAGAGTAGAAAGAAAAATAAAGCTTTTTTTATTTAAACCCACTTGTTATAAAAAAAAATTATTAAAATTATTAAAAAGAATCTAAGACTCGGTTGAGATATTAAAATACTATTCATAATTATCATCTATTTTTATTAGGAACAAAAATTATTTTTAATATAAGAATAATTTCTAAAAAAAATATTTTTTTTTTAATAGTTTATTTAAATTTGAAATGGCTTTGAGTCCTTCAGTCATTAGATAAGAACAAAGAAAATATTTTGATAAATAAAGTACAGAAAAAAAATAAATTAGTAAATTACTCGAAACAATAGCAAGTGTTTTTTTTTTTGTTTTAATTTTAAATGAAATAATAAAAAAAATAAAGAAAAAGGTCTAAATACCTTTATCAATCTTCAATAAAAATAAATTAAATGTATTATTTTAAGTTGAGTGTAAAGCACAATTCTGTTCCACTATATTCAATTCAAACGAATTTGTAGACTTAAAGATCTACTTCAGAACTGGGTGCATTAATCCGATTCAATTTAACAAACTTAGCATTTGTTTTAATTTACCAAATTATAACCAAAATTGTGTAATCGATAACAAAAAAAGCCTTTATTTTGAACCAAATAAAATTTACGAGCTTAAATTCTATTTTTTACCCGAAAAAAATGATATAGGAAGAGACTTAGAGATTTCATCAATTAACTTAGAATTGGGAAGCGAACAAACACGTTACTTAGTGCTCAATTGGACAGGTGAATGCAAAAACGCATTGAATGATGAAAATTCGACAATAAATACGTTTTCTAAATTTTCTAAATGTTACAAACAATTTGAAAAAGATCAGGAGCTTGATTGGGAACAAATTAACATTGTGTCTTACACCAGGTAAAAATTAATTAAAAATTTCAAATTTATTTTAAAAATTGATTAAAATAAATGTAGTATAGTCTCAAGAAAAGCCAAAATTGATATCAGTCTAGATCATATGCCACCATTAATAGTCAATGAATTTTATCCGATTAAAATAACTATATTGAATAATGAAGAGAGTATGATTGAAAATTTGAGGTAAATTTTTTTTGATTGATTGGTTATGTTTAATCATGATTTTAAAAGATTGACCACCGAAATTTTGCCTATAAATTCTGGAAGTGATTTGGATGCTCCAATAAGTTCAATTGATTCAGAAATAGGTATAATTATAATTTTTCTATGTCTAAATTTAAAATATTCATACTTTATAGCTCGAATATGGATCGAAAATATTGAACAATTTACAAATGAGCTTGAACAAACAAAGTCTTTAGCAAATTTGGAGACAAAAAAAGAAGTAATGGTTAAAAAAATAAGATTTAATCATTTATTTAACATTTTTTTTAGATTAGCATACTAGTATTTATACAAATAAATGAACTGCGACCATTTTTTTTGTCAATAAGAGTAAGAAATTTAAAAATTTATATTTAATGCTTAAAATTGTGATTTTTTATGTGATTTTCACATTAAAGGCTAAATATAATGTTGACGTTTTAGTGAGAAGGGTAAATTTTTTAAATAAACTATTAACTTTTAATGATTAGCATGAAAAATAAAATAAATTATATTAAATTTTTAATTAATTTTTTAAAATTAATCAAAGGTTAATTTCACTAACGAAACAGAAATAAAGCGTAAAACATCTGGAGATTCAGACAAAAATGAATTTGGAATTGAGACCAAATCCAGAAAAATTATAAAATGCAGTTGTACACAAGAAAACAAAATTAGATTAGACCCAATACAACCATTTAGTTTCAACATTAGATGTCTATCAATGCAAGTGAGTTAGAAAATTATAGAGAAAAAAAAAATCTAAATTAATCTTAATGTAGCTAAGCGAATTAAATTTAGTTCGTTATGGAGAACCATTTTTTATTTTATGTGACATTAAAAACGAGACGCCTTTTTCTTTCAAATTTAAAAATAGTAATTTGACAAAAGTATGTTCATTTAATTCTATTTTTTTGATTATATTTTTAATTTAAAATAATTAAAGAATAAATTTGTAAAATTTAAATCAGAGGAGAATGAATCGCTTTTAAAAGATGAGAATTTAGATCCTGACAAGGTTGCTTCGGAATGTTTTTGCATAGTGAGTGAACAAGATACGGATGAAAATAAAATACTTCCCGGTGAGTTGGTTTTGGAATGGAAACGAGCCGATTTTGGTTCTCTTTTATATCAAAAATCTGATGAAATTGATTCAGCTGAAAATAGAGTAGAATTAAATGTTCCAAATACAATTTCAAAATTTATACTTCCACATATTTCGGCTGAGAAATTCCCTTTTTTAATAGAAGCAAAACTACCGCCATATGGCTGGTTGGGAAAAGAATTTACTATTTGCTATGAAATCACAAACAAACTTGACCAAGTACTAGAAATCGAATGTACTTTGGAAGAAAATGAATATTTTGGAATAGCAGGCAAAAAATTGGCAAGTATTGGCAGATTTAAATTTAATTTTAAATTTAATTTTAAATCTTAGGAACTAATGGAAATAATGCCCTTTGATGTGAACCCATTTTCATTCATGATTTATCCTCTTAAAGTTGGACACTGTCAACTCCCATCTTTTCACATTAAAGTTCAAAGTCCAGTAGCATTTAGTGAAGCAGTCAAAAAACAAGAAAATAATGATTCATATTGCTTCGATTCAGTGATTAAAAATATGATACCTTCTCTTCTATTTATATTTCCCGAACAAATTGAATCAATTTTAAAAGAAAAATGAAATATCTTATTTATTCATTCTTAAATTTATTTAAATTAATTTTTTAGTTAATAAAATTTGATGAAAAATAAAAAAATTTATTTATAAATATATTTTCAAAAATTTAAATATATTTTTAATTTTCTGTTGCTTCTGGCTCTGGAACAATTGGTAGATTAGTTACAATTTTCCAATGGTTTACGTCTTCTTCAGCCTTGTGCGAATCCAAAAATGTATTAGCTACAATTTCAAAGCGAGATTTGTTATTAAAATCGCAAACTACGGCTAAGGCTTTATTTGTTTTCATATTTAGAATTACAATTTTCTCGTTAGCCTTTAAAAATAAATTAAATAAGCTTTATAGAAAAAAGCTTTTACGTACAGGAATATCTGCTCCTTCAGCTTCTAGTCTAAATTTTGGATTCAAACAAGTGGCAACCCAATCACATTCATGATTATAAACTGGCGCGAAGTCAACAATTTGCAGTCGTGATCTTCTAGCAGCTTTATCATATGCAAGTGGATCACTGTGCAGGAAAAGCTAAAAAAATTCCAAAAATAAATTTAAAATTAAAATTAAATTTTTTCTTACTGTTCCATCTAGATTGGTAATTATAAATGGCTGTCCAAATTTTATTGGAGTGCCTTGAGGGCTTCCATCGACACTTAAAAGAAATTCAATAGTTTTATATTTTATATTTTTTATAAGAAAAATAAATTTACCTCTTAATGACAAATGCACTGATAGTTGAAGGCGATTGAGTTGTGACTCCGCCAGCCGAGCCATTATTGCAAACTACGAAACAGTCATCGCGATATGCTTTAGGTAATAAAGGGCTTGGTGCGTTAATATTTCCATCACATTTTAGCATTATCACATCACCTGAATGAACTTTGTGGTCATTCACAGTGGTTAAATTTACTGAGCTGATTTGGTTTGACAAAGCCTGTTGACTAGCTAATTGTCCCTTGCTCTTTTTGTCCAAATAATCTTTAATAATGTCCTAGAAAAAAAAATTAGTATTTTTAATCAATATTTTACTCTTTTCATAATTTTTTTTACTTCTTCGAGGGCTCGATCCTCGTACCAATTGCCAATAAGGACATTGCGGTTGTATGGTCGAAACATTCCAATGGATTTTAGCCAAACTATTAAGCTGCTAGTAGTTTATGGAAAAAATAGTGATTTAAAATTTTATAAACACTAAATAAGTTTTGGTTGTCATAGCAATAAAAAAATTTGAAATTTTTATTTGGGCTGTTTAATAAAAATAAGGTAAGACTGTTTGAAAGATCTAGCACTACGAATGCATATTTAAAAAAAAATTGCAAAAGTTAATTTAAAATTAACTTAAATATGCTCTAGAAATATTTAAAAATTTGCTTTTAAATTTGATTCATCACTCTTTACAGCATTAGAGGATACTTAATATTTTGAAATATTAAATTTGATTTTTTAAAACTATTAATCAAACGATCTCAACTTTTTTTTAAAGAATTGTACAAATTTTAAAATGAAAGTTGAAGATAAAAAGTCAGAAAGCTCGCAAAAGGAGTTGAAGGAAACTAAAGAAGTTAAAGAGATCAAAGATGCTGACACTCTTACTTTTGATGATATAAAAGAAAATGTTAAATCAATCGAAAAAGGAATTCAACAAAAGGAAAATCGATATTTAATTCGGGTTATGAGAACTATCTTTTCAATACGAAAGCGTCTTAATGACTCTATTATAAAAAGACTTTTAAATAATTATTATACAAGTCAAAATGCACAAGCTGACAAGGAATTTTTGCTTACGTTTATTGATACACAATCTTCTATAGCGGTATAGTTTTTTTAAAAAATTTCTAGTTGATTGATAAATTTTTTAAAAAAGCCGATGGACACTGACGAGACTACGACCAAGCCTGAACCAGTTCCTCACCAATCCACTTCAAAACCAAAATCTTTATTGCCTGAGGTTGATTTATACATTCATTTAATGGTTTTAGTTTTTGCCATCGATCGTCAGAAAAACAAACAAGTATTTTAATAGTGAAAAAGTTAAAAGTAAAATAACTTTTTTTTAAAAGGCCATTGATTTAGCTGAAAAAATTATGGAAAAAATAATGAGTCAAAATAGACGTACTCTAGACATCATAGCAGCTCGTTGTTACTTTTTTTACACAAGAATATACGAAATAGTTGGAAAATTGGATCAAATAAGATTGTAAAATTTTGATGAAAAATTTTTTATCGACTAATTTTATTCAAAATTTGTTTAATTAGCTTTTTGCATTCACGTTTGAGAACTTCAGTACTTCGCAATGACTACGAGGGCACTGCTGTTCTAATTAATTGTCTATTAAGAAGTTATTTGCATTATAATTTGTATGACCAAGCTCTTAAATTGGTTAGCAAAGTAACATTTCCACTTCATGCATCTAACAACGAATGGGCACGGTATTTGTTCTATTACGGCCGAATTAAAGCCATTCAATTGGAATACACTGAGGCTCATAAAAATTTGATTCAAGCATTGCGCAAAGCACCTCAACATGAGGCTGTCGGCTTCAAGCAAACAGTACAAAAATTTGCTATCGTCGTCGAACTATTGCTTGGTGAAATTCCTGATAAAGCCATTTTCCGCAATCTCCAACTGAAAAAGGCACTTCAACCATATTTTCAGTTGACTCAAGCAGTTCGCGCCGGAAATTTGGCGCAATTTAATGAAGTATTGGAGAAATTTGGAGAAAAATTTATGAAAGAAAATACATGGACTTTGATAATTAGGTATATGATTTGATTTTTCAAGTTTTTTTTATTTAAAAAAATTATATAAAGATTGAGGCATAATGTTATCAAGACTGGAGTTAAAATAATAAGTTTGTCATATTCCAAGATTAGTCTGGAAAATATAGCCAACAAGCTTCATTTGGATTCTGCTGTTGATGCAGAATTTATTGTGGCTAAAGCGATTAGAGATGGAGTAATAGAGGCTCACATCGATCATGAGGGAGGTTTTGTTCAAACTA
Source organism: Brachionus sp. 'Tiscar' (assembly GCA_006352455.1). NCBI lineage: Eukaryota > Metazoa > Rotifera > Eurotatoria > Ploima > Brachionidae > Brachionus > Brachionus sp. 'Tiscar'. The sequence continues at coordinate 118,719 of VANL01000002.1, read as the reverse complement.
AAGACTTGACCGATGTCTATTCTACGTTGGATCCAATGAAAGTTTTCAATCAACGCATAAAATTTTGTTTGGAGTTGCGCAATCAGTCAGTCAAGGCTATGAGATTTCCACCAAAAAAGTATAGCGAAGAATTGGAAACAGCGGAAGTAAACATTTAATTTATAATGAAAAATAATATTTTTCAATCTTTTTTCAATAAGGAGAGAAGAGCTCGTGAAGAAGAGGAACTTGAATACGCTAAAGAAATGGCAGATGAAGAAGACGATGGTTTCCCATGAGCATATTTATTTATTTTTGTTTATCTATTATTTAAATCATACACTCTTTTCTTATATCTGTTCTAAAATTACGAATTAAAAATAAGTATAAAATTTATTTTCATTTCACAGAAATCTAAAGCTTCTAACTACAAAGCTTAAAATTAACTAATTCTCTCTTTTTTTTTCTCAATTTTTATTATTTTTTTTTCTAATGAATAAAAAAATCGATTTGGATTCCCCATAAAGTTTAATTTTTTTTTCTCAAATATCAAAGAATAATTTGGTTTAATTATTTTCTTTATAAGATAGAACAAAGAGCATTCAATCGAATTTATAACCACTACTAGAATCATCATAAAGAATAATCATTGATTTTTTTATATATATTCTTGTTTTAGAAAAAAATTACAAGTTTGAGGCTATAAATTATATGATATCAAAATATAATTACAATGGTATATAAATTTTACTTAAATTAATCATTAAAAACAAAATTTCGATTTTTAAAATAATTGGATGTTTACTGTATAAAATATTAACGAATTCTAAAATTTGTTTTTAAAAGCTTTTGTTTGAAGAATTAAAATAATTGCTAAAATTTAAAAAAAGTACATTTTCTATGGTAAAGATTAATGCTTTGTTTAATATTCATTATAGTTATTTTCTTTGATTGTTTTTTTTTTTAAATAAATAGAATTATTTTTTCCTAAAAAAAATGCTTAAAAATCAATAAATTTAAAATTGAGATAAAAAATCAATTTAAAGTTTATGTATTATTTTTTTTTTAAATGACTTATTTTTAATTAAAATTCTTTAGTTTTAATGAATTTATTTGAAGGAGTAGAAATATTTTTAATATTAATTTTTAGATTTAAAGGATAAATTAACTATAATTTTTCTAGGCACAAATACCAAAATTCTCATGTCAAATTATTCAAACCAAATCAAAAAATAATAAATAAAAATAAGAAATAATCAAAATAAAATCATTTTCATTATTGTATTCTTTCCATTAGAATGTCTTCGATTTGAATTAAAGATATTAGTAAACTAAAACTGCTTTTATTTTCATCTGGAAAGTCAAAGATTAAACCCTTGTACAATTTTTATGTTGTTTTTCCATGGAAGAAAAAGATTAATAGCATTAATTGAATTTATTCATAAATAAAATATCATAGTCTCTTAATTTTGAAGCATAATTTATCAAACTAGGCTAAAAAATACAAGAGTAAAAAGTCTTTTCAAAACATTAATAGCTTCTTTAGTAAAAAAATAAGTTTGTTGAATAAACTTAATTAATTTTGATTAATTCGCATTCAATTTATTTATATTGAAATCGATAACTAGATATAATCAAACGTATTTTGCAAAAGAAAAAAAAACAAACTGGCTTAAAATCAACTATCTAAAAAAGATTCTCTCTGAATTTAGTTATAGATAATTCTTTTGAATGAATATAAGTTTGTGTATTAGTTTCTAATTTTTTATGTCAGTTTGTTTTGTTTTTCTGTACTTCAACTTTTCCGATTTCGTCTTGATTATAACATTGAAATTATTGATTTTTTAATTTTTTTTTTCCATTTAAGAAAAAAAGAACACTATTTTTTTATTTACAAATCAAAATTTGGAAAGATAAATTTTCTGTTTGTGAAGTTAGTTTATAGGAAATCCTTTGCGGCATTCTAAATCTAATTTTTTCCCTTTCAACCAGCTTGGCTAATTTTTATTTCATTTATAAATATAAATCTTTCTCAAATATTTTTATCAGAATGTGATTTTATAAACGCTAGAATCACCAGCAACCGATTGCATAGATTAAAAAGCCCATCTTGATTTCTATTTTCTTGGACACTAAGTATTAAATCAAAAAAATAATTTTCTTCTATCTTTAATAAAGAAATTAATTATTCAATTTTTTAAAAATATTATAAAAAAAAATTTGGTCTTTCTTATGTAACCTTTAAGGATCTCTTTTTTGATGCTTTTAGTATTAGTCTTGTTTAAGTTATTAAATGCTGAGGCAACATTTTAAAATTACGAAATAAATTTTTATTTAAAATTATCTTTTTATTAATCGATATTGGAAATTAATATGAAAAGAGATTAATTTTTGTTTTTATCAATTATCAATAGTAATACGTAGTAAGATATCATGCAAATTTTATTTTATTCTATTTATTTGAGTGATTCAACAACAAAAAAATTTTTTATCTAGTATATTTATCAGAATTTTAGTATTTCTAAGTAAATTTTTTTTTATTTTGATCAAAAAATAATTTGAACATTTATAAAAATTTCTTATTTTTAAAATTCTAAGATTTATTGAAATAGAGCGTGATCTGAGATTGATTTTATTAATTTTTTTCTCTATGTGATTAGTGGAAATTTAGAATTTATTATATGACACAATAGCATGTTTTTTTCATGAATTATACAATTAGAAAAATATATTTTCTCAATTATTTTAGATTAGGATCATAGTAAAGATAATATAATTTTTTCAAATCTAAATTTTAAGAATTTATCACAGTTTTTCTTTGAGATTAAATAAAATTATTCTCATATTATCGATCCTGTGAATAATCATATGCAATTTTGAAGCTTTAACTAAGATTTTTTTAGTCTTGTAATTGTCTCTTGTCATTTTAACTAGAACCATTAGACAAAAGATGTCTAGATATTTTTTCATTTAAAATGCAAAATAATCACTATCAAGTTTTATTTTTGAACTGATACTTAATTTTGTTAAATATTTATTTGTGTAATTGTTTAAACGAAATTTGATCCAACTCGGGAAGAAAAAACTGAAAGAAAATCGCTTCAAATCATTTAATAATTGTTCAAAAATTTCAAATGAACCAGATCAAGCGCAATCGTTATTTCAATGATTTTTTCGATCATCAAATTAATTCTATCGACTCAAATAACTAATTTTTTCATATAATCAGCATAATATGAAAAAAAGCTAAAATATATTTCCGAGAATTAGTATTTTCGCTCATTTCGTTACAAATTAGTCAAGTTAGAAGACTAGGATATAACAAGTCTAAGTTACGGAGAAGTTAAAATTTTTTTTTTTGAATTTACAAAATAGCAAATAGTCTTTTACTTAAAATCAGCATTTATTAATTAAAATAAGCAGGCTTATTTAACTTTTCTGTGGTACTATTTGCCTTGATAAAATTTGAATACGTTTTTGTTTTTTTTTTCAAATCAAACACTGGAAATAACTTTAATCTAGTATGTATTTTTTTCAATCCATCTAAATTATATATTTATATTTACATATAATACACATCTTAATATCTAAATAGACTCAAATAAGTTTAATTAATATTTGCATTTTTTTTGCTAATTTTAATTACTTTTCTATTAGGAAATACATATTATATTTTATTATAATGATTTTTTTTGAAGAACTAAAACCATCAAATATGACTATCGATATTATTTTTTTAAGAAATAAGATTTTTTAAATCAATCAATTTTTAAGCAATATTTAAATCAGTCTTTTTTTTATTGATATATATAAAAAATTAGAAAACCAGAAGTAAAAAATTTTTCTGTTCATATAAATTTTTTTAACTTTACTCGTTATTTTAGCTTATATTGATTAGCATTTGGGACTGAAGGGTCGTCAAAAATTTGTTTTGACCATTTTATAAATTAAATACAAAATATTAATAAAAATAAGTATTAGAATGTGAATTAAAAATGCATTATTCAATTATCTAACAACTAAATAAAAATCTTTATTATTAATAACTTAATTAATCATTAAGTTGAATACATGAATAACAGGTAGAAGTCGTTTTCACATTATATAATTGAACAATATTTTGGATATATTTGCTTGAGTGCGCTAAATTGATAAGGGAAGTTTATTCAATTTTAAGTAATGAATTTTTTTTTGACAGATAAATGGTCGAGCATGCGTAAATGAAGTTAATTAGATTTTATCTTATTTTTGTTTGGTTTAAACTACACTATGTTAACATAAAGTTAATTAAATTTTCAATATTACTGATTTAGATTAATCGATTTGAAAACTCTAAGTTTGCTTTTCATCATTGGCATAAAGCGCTAGAACAAATTATTCACTTAAAATTTCAATTATTTTAGTTCAAATAACCTAAGCTCATAAATCTAAAAAATTATTTGCTCAAATCATTCCAAACTTGATTGTAAAATTAATTTACATTTATTGTTATTAAAAAATTCAACTTGGAGCAATAGCTAATTTCCTTTTTTGGAAAGCTTTTTTGCCTTTTTTAAAGCGTAAAAATTTAGAAGACGTTTTTTCTTTGGTTCTATTTTAAATTTACTTTTTTTTTTTTAATTTTAAAAAGAGTTTTGTATTTTTAAGTCCCTAGCCATTCAAATATCCGAATTTTTTCTCAAATTCTAGTTTGAATTTTTTTATTCTCCATTTATTTATGTGCTTAGTGTCTTGAGAAAGTAAAACTTGTCATTTTTAATTTTGAATTAAATCTTAATTTTAGAGAGTTCGCTCTTAATTTATCTGTTTTGACATAATCTCAATTTCAACTAGTCAAAACAAATCTTGCCAAGTTCTAAAATGAAGAACTTTGACTCAACTATAAATTGATTATTTAGTTCTCACGAAACAAAATTTAAATGTCAAATTTTGCAACGAAATTTCAATATTTGGTAATTTAATACCATATTCTGTATTTATGTTTTACATGCAATTTATAAAATCCGTTCTTGTGCTCATTTACATATTCCGTAAGTTTTTTTCTTTAAAAAAAAACAATTAAAACAGATAAATTTTATTTAATGTTTAAATTTTCAAGTACCAGCAGTGGTAGTTGAAGCATCTGTGGACAAAGTCAGACTAAATAATGAAAAATTACTAATTAAAAAATTGACAGAAAATTATCCACAAAAATTGGGCCGACCTTTAATCAACGATACCGATGGACCAGTTATAATAAAATTAAGAGTTCAACTAATTCAAATCGTCAAATTGGTAAATTTAATCAAAGTTTGAAAAAAATCTATTTAAAAAAAAAATTAAAACTAGGACGCAATTGACCAGACTATGGTAACAAATGTTTGGAACAACTTTCACTGGAGTGATCCGTATTTAACTTGGGATCCTGACCATTATAATGGATTGAGCTCCATCCGAATACCAGCATCATTTGCTTTTGAACATGACATAGTCTTATTGAATAGTGCTGATGAGCGTTTAGAAAATAAACGTGATGCTTTGCTCGTTATCTATTCAAATGGCGAAGTTCTTTGGATTCCACGATCTTTGTTTAGTAGCACATGTAATATTGATTTGAAAAATTTTCCTTTTGACCAGCAAAATTGTTCACTTTCTTTCGGATCTTGGAGCTATGACCGAACTCTTATAGACTTAGATTTTTACGATTCCATGGACAAAATCGATCTAAGTGATTATGAAAGTAGCAAAGAATGGCAGATTGACAAAGATCAGAGCTTTGGCGAAAGAACTTATAGATCTATAGATAATAAGAATTTCACTGTACTCACATTTTATCTAATTTTGCACCGAAATCCCGGCTTTTATACATACTTGTTGATATTTCCGTGCATTCTGCTAGCTTTTTTGACAATGGTTGTTTTTTGGCTACCGCCAGAAACACCGTCTAAACTTTTGCTTGGAATGAATGTGTTTAGTGGTTTTTTTCTATTGTTACTTTTACTCGCTGAACTTGTACCAACTTCGACCAATGAGGTACCCTATATAGGTAAAAAAACCTTCAAACTATAAGCTTTATTTAAATCTATTATTATTTTTTCATTTAAAGGCATTTACTATTGTTTAAACATGATTATGATTGCATTGTCTAGTTTTTTATGTACCATAGTAGTTCATATATATTTTCGAGCTGATACATTTTGTAAGATGCCATTTATTTTTAGAAAAGTAAAAAACAAAAATGAAAATAAATATTTTTTAGTATTCTTTATTTTTCTCTCAATTTAAGATTTTTCTCGAGTGGCTACCAAGGTTGTACTGCATGCAACAGAATAAGTCAAATCAACCGATTAGTCAGCGCAGTTTACTATCAAGTGGGCTCTTGCAAGGAAGCAAAAATGTTGCAAATGCCGACAAATTTGAAAAATTTGAACTTCTCAAAGAACGATTCAAGACATATCGTGAAAATGTGCTGAAAGCTGGTTTTGAAAATTTTGTTAAATCCAATCCTTCATTAAATGGCTCGTTCAACGTTGGCCAATCATTCAACCAAAACTGTAGACAATCAACTATGTCTTTAAATATTGGTAAGCCGAATTGTTTTTGCTCATTCTGCTCCTATTGTTCACAGCAGCAAGCCATCCTTGCCGAATTAGCGTATTTAAACAATTTGGAGCACGACATTAAAGAAATCCGTGATTATCTACGAGATACAAGAAAAAAATTGGAGACAAAAGAATCCAAGCAAAAAGTAGCCGGAGATTGGAAACAAGTTGCTTTGGTGCTTGACAGAACTTTTTTTTATATTTATCTAGTTATTACTGTTTTGACAATTTTTCTCTTATTTCCGAAAAATGCTTTGCCAAAATCGCAAACTGAAATCAAAACAGAAACAATAATCAATACGGTTAACAATTTAGTTGGTAAGGTTACTTCATCGACAAAAAGCTATGCCAAAAACAACGATGAATCCACGAATACTTTAATTTTCTTCTAAAAAATTCAATTTTACCCGAAAATAAAATATTTTACAAAGAATAATAAGAATTTTGTACATTTTGATAATTAAACTTTAATTGTAAAAATTTTGTAATTCAATTTAAAAAAATCTCAAAATCTTCATAAAAGTTCATAAAATATTTTTTTTTAAATTCGTTTAATTTTATTAAAATGAATGAGTTATTTTTTACACCAAAATAAAGCTTTTTATCAAATTTAGTTACCTTTTTTTTTTTTAAAAAAAATTCTGCTTAACTTTTTAATAAAAAATCACCAATCTATATTCACTAAATCACTCGTTAAACAAATTTAATTAACATATTAGAATAAAAAACGAATAGATTTTACTGTTTTTTCAAACTTTGATTTTTTTTAATTAAATTTGAACTCAAAGCATGGCAGTTTTCTGTATTTTTTTATTCAATTTCATGAATTCATGAATTTCCTTGTTCGTTTTGTTTTGATTAAATCATGTAAATTATATTTTAGCTAACATTTATTAGTTTCAAAAGCATCTAAATTTATCTCAAAATTCATTAAAAAAAAAGTTATCTTTTAGCTGTTGTCAATAAAGTTATATTTGAATTATCTTTTAAAATATTTTAGTTGTTTTTATCGCTTCTTGTTTTATTTTTTTAATATCAATTTAATGACAAATGCTTTGTTTTGATACATAACCATCTTTTAATAAAAAGTTTTTCCGAAGAATTAGAATTTTGTTTAAAAAAGTAAATTTAAATGTATCACTATGTAAAATATTTGCTTTAATTGGAAATATTGCTGAATTTGATTATTAATATAGAATTAAATAAAACCACTTAATCCGTTTTTATTTTTTATTAAGTTTATAAAATTATTTTTGCTTTCTTTTCAAATATACCTGATTCAAAGATTAATATGCTTTTTTTTAATAATTAAGCATTTTTCAATTCTTTAAAAAGCTGTCTCGCATGAAAATATTAATTAATTTTTTTTTTGTTACTAGCAAATATATATATTTTAAATCTAATTAATCAAATCTAACTGTAAGCTCTTTAATTCTGTACCAGTAGTTTATAATTTTTTTCTTTTCTAAATGAAGAAACATTTTAAATCAAAGGTTATCTCGAAATTATGTATATATTCATTTTTCTCTGAGATGAATGAATATCGACGCTCAAAGCTTTCTATCGAAAAGATTTTCAGAGATTTTTGATTGACTTTTACTGAGTAAATTATAGCTTATGACTAAAAATTCAATCAGAGTCTTTTGATGCTTTCTTTACAATAATAAAATACCAAAATATCTTAACAAGCTGATAATTAGCGTTATTTGTACAACAATTTCAATTTTTTTTAATTTTGAATCAAAATTTTTTCTTATTTGTTTCTCTTTTATCACTATCTTAAAAATGATTTATAATATGTTTTAATTTCTAGCCAAAAGTTCTTTGAAAATTTCAAACCACTGACAAGCAATTGTCTAATTAATCACTAAAGTTAGATTACCATGATAAAATTTAACAGTTGTCGATTTGTTTATTTAATCTTTATTTTATTTTAAAGGTCCATATAGTTAAATATATTAAAGTATTTTTTTCTCAAAGTAAAAAATTTAATTTTTAAAAATAAAAACAATCTTTTTTTAATTTGCTTTATCTTAAGAGTACTTTGAATGATTATTGATTTGATAAAGAAATTTAAGAGAAGCTGTTTTTTAATTAATAATATTTGCCTTTCATGTTAATTTAATTCTGATTTTGAGTCTGAAAATTATATTTAAATTAAATAAAAGTAAAAAAAAAGTGCAAAGATAAAATTTCTTTAAGATTTAGGATATAAAAGATGAAAAAGATTTGTAATTATTATTTTACATTACAAATCGATAAGCTTTAAACATTTTTTTAATGACTTTGATATTCAATATGCTGAAGCACTAAGCTCTTACAAGAAGGTAGGAAATTTAATATGAATTTTTTCTGAAGTATAGACATTACTTTATTTTCATTTTTAAATAATTGAATTTTTTTTATTTAAGTTAATTTATTTCTTGAATTCTCAAGGAGACTCAAGCTTTGAAAATTTTATAATGAGACAAATGATTATTAATTAAAACATAATATTTATAGTTTAAGTGCAGAGAAATATTAATTATCAATTGATTGAGTATTTATAAAAAAAATCAACAATAAAAAAAATACAAAATTTATTAACCCAACTTTAAAAATTTGTATACAATTGTTATCATATTTAAATGTCAAAAAGAATAAATTTCTTTCAAAGTTGAGTGCTTTTTTTTATTTGTAAATATAGTTTTATAAATAGAGCTAAGCCACCTTCAAACTACCGATTTTATTAATAAATATATGTTACTGTTTGTTAAAATAATAAAAAGAAATGGCTTTGAGCTGAAAAATTAAGTTTCAAATCGCTCAACTCACTTGTGAGTGAATTTTCCCATTTCTTTCAAAATCAATTAGTATAAAATAGTATTGAGGCATTTTAACAGAACTAGAGAGCAAGAGCTGGTATGGAAAGAAATAGAAAATTTCCAATTAATGAGTTCAATAAAAACTATTCTTAATAATAAAAAACTGAAAAGAAAATTTTAATTTTATTTATATTTTTATTTTGTTTATTTATGTATTTATTAAACAAGTGCTTTTGTTTACCTCGATTTCCAATAGTTTTTTCGAATTCTTATTCATCTCTTTGATGTTTTCTTTTTTGTTCTCTTGTTGTTTATTGCTTATTAACAAAAAAGTTATTGAATATTGTCAATAATTTTTTTATATTAAAATAATAAAAATGTTCAAATTTATATTCTATTCATATTCTATTTAATTGATGCATGATATGGGTGATACATTTATAGTTATAATTATTTTCTAAAAGAAATATTAAAAAAATTTTTGCATGACATCCCGGCAAATTTGCTTAATTAAACCAATTTTTTACAGTTTTTTGTGCAAATTTATTTAGCTTCCAAGTGAAATTATTTTCACTGTCAAATGAATTGTCGATAGATTCAATTATTGAGAGAAAAAATTTCTCAAAATGAAGCCAGCCAAAAAAAGGTTGATGTAAAAACGACAGAAACGAGTCCATAGTTATATTTTGCTTTCGTATTATAGGATATTAGGCTTCAAATAACAGTGCTATTCCCATAAGGTTAGGCAATAATTATTTTCCTAAATCTTAAGTAATTTATATTTTAGTTTTTTTTTTAATTCTTAGAAATATAGACAGAATGACGTCGAAAAATTTCATCAGATCAATTTTACTATATAAAGCAATTATTTTTCTATTTGAAATTTAAGAACGGAAAAAAGGATGTTTTTTGACAGAATTATAAACGAATTTTGGTAATAAACGTTGCCAATTTTTTTCTTATTTCTGGCCAATTATAGCTTTCATATTCTAGCATTTCAATTTTCTCAATCTTCCGCAATACTTAAAAAGCTTAGTCAAATAAATTCATATCGATTTAACTAGCTTTAGTCGAGAGCAAAATTAAAAATTGTATTTAAATTTCTATTTCCATTAGAAACGGAAACTGATTCATTTTATAATATTTATTTAAAGATTATTATAACTTTTACTATTATTCTCATGAGCTGCTGTTGATCAAGTTCTTTGTTATTTTATGTGTAGGCACTGTAATTATTCTTAATTAATTTTAAATTTATTGTGTCTTTTTCTTCCTTTCGTCTCTTAAATAATTTAAAAACAAAATACACATCCAGACTGACAATAAAAATAATTTAATTTTAATCCATTCTTAGCATAGACGTTACCTCGTTTGTAATTAGATTAAATATTTTCCAATATATGAGGCATTTTGGAGAAGAATCCGATCATACATTAGAAAAATATTTTGATCCGGGAATTCCATCTTTTTCCCAGTAGTTACTTAGAATTAATTAGAATATTAGGTAAACTCTGAAAGCAAAAAAGAGCAATAGTTAAAAAAAGCAAATTCTCGCGAGGGTATATCTGAATTAGACAAATTTTTCGTGAGGCCCATCTTTGAATTAATAATTGTCATTGTCGGAAGATAAATTGGGTTTTTAGTTATGATAATGAGATATAAAGTACTTGAAGCAAACGATTTTAAGCCAAGCTAAAACTACAACTATAACTAATGAAACAATAAAAGAAAATTTCAATGTTTTAATAAAAATGAATAAAAAAATATTATTGATTTTGTTAAAGAGAATTTGCTAATAAAAACTATTATTCAACATTCGAAATAAAATAGTAACAGGAACTTATAGTTTGGTTAATTTTGGCTGGAAATTGAATTTTTTCGGGATAGGCAATTATTTCTTAAATATACAAGGGAAGTAAAAAATTTGAGTTGAATTTTCAACAAATTTTAAGCTAAAATTTTTTAAGAATTTTTTGAACCGTTTTTTTTAATTAAGTCTTGTTTAATTTTATCTATGTTTTTATTTTTTACATATTTAGACCAAATATTATCTAATGTTTTTTATGGTCGTCTTCTCTGTAAATTATTAACTATTAAAAGTGAATTGCTAGTGTTTTAGGAACGATTGATTTAAATTTTTATGATTTTCAAAATTAAATTTCTTTTCTATGCTTTAACATAAATCAATTTATTTATAAAATACATATTTTGAGAATTAATTTTTATATTATTTAGATTTAAAAATCAAGGGAATATTCAAATGAATTATTATTAAATAAAAAAAAAACGTTTTTATTTATTTAAAGCAGAGAAAAATCAATAAGATGCTTTCTCAATTGACCAGTTTAGTTTGGATATTAAGTAAAAATTGATTCTTTTTTTATTTATTCCAGAAAATTTTATATTTTTTTAGCTCTCACTACTTTTACTGTTCTATACAATATTGAGTCAGTTGAGTCGATCATCTTCAACACAACAGGTCCAATTAAGTTGAACAATGAGAAACGTTTAATTGATGATTTGTTAAAAAATTACCAAGTAAAATTTGGAAGACCTGTAAATAATATGAGTGAAAAAGTCGTTGTATATTTTGGAGTCTATCTTATTCAATTAATTGATTTGGTAAAAATTTTTAAATATTTTTTTTAGAAATTAATCTTTTTAATTTATAAGGATGAAAAAAATCAAGTTCTAGTGACCAATGTTCATTCAGTTTATGTAAGTTTTCTTTTGTTGTTTTTAGAATCTAATTTATGCTCATTTTTTCAGCAATGGAAAGACAATGCATTAAAATGGAACAAATCTCAATACGGCGATGTTTATGATATACGATTACCTGTTGAACGCATTTGGACTCCAGGTAATCTAAAATATTTATTTCTAAATTATTTTATATTTTATTTTGACTTTAGATATTGTTCTTTATAATTATGCTGATGCTCGCCTTGAAGAAAAACGAGAAGTATTGGCAATGGTCAAATATGATGGCACTGTAACATGGCGTCCTCCAAGTATTTTCAAATCAACATGTCAAATAAATATACAAAAATTTCCATATGATCAACAAAATTGTTCTATGAAATTTGGTAATTTCATGCATTGAATTTATATTGAAAAAAATAAAATTTTAAAATAGGAAGTTGGACTTATAATGGAGATTCGATTGATATCAAATTTTATGAGGGATTGGAAGAAATAAATAGAAATCAGTATACTGAGTCAAATGAATGGGATATAATTTCAGCAAAAGGAATTCGCAGAGAGCTTAAGTATGAATGTTGTAAGGAAATTTTTCCGGACATGTAAGATATTTTTAATATTTTAAATATATTAAGTAATTATATCTTTTGAAGAACTTTTTATCTAAAAATGAAACGAAAAGGTGGTTTTTACAACTACATTCTAGTGTTACCCTGTGTCCTTTTATCATGTTTGACAACAGTAAGATACTAAATAATATTTTAATGATTTATATTTTTGATTTTATTAAAATAATTTTTAGATTTTATTTTGGCTTCCACCAGAGTCTCCAGCAAAAATGGTCCTCGGCATGAACATATTTACCTCATTTTTTGTGTTGCTGCTTCTTTTGTCAAAAAATGTGCCATCAGCAAGCGACAATATACCAGTGATTGGTGCTTATTATTGTCTAAATATGGTAATGATAGCAACAAGTACTTGTTCATGTACTGCTGTAGTTCATATATTTTTTCGTGGACAGGGTCATGTGCCATATTTAATTAGAAAAATTTTCTTGGAATTTTTAGCTCGAATATTTTGCATGGTTACTCCACCAGCTTTGCCTCCTGCGCCGGTTAAAAAATCTCGTAAAATGGAAGGTCCTGCAACAATTATTACTTCGGTAAATAAAACAAGCAATCAATCAAATGGCAATCTTTTACATCATGTAAATAAACTTTCGGTATATCAAACCCTGAACAATCAAACCCAACTGAATAGTCAAAGTTGTAGTGCTCTAAATGGAAATGAAGAAATAAATAACTCCAAAACATATTCAAATGATCAAAATAACAAGCAAAATTATTATGGTATTGGACAATGTGAAGTGCTCAGTCATCAAATGTTCAATAGTCCTCCAATGTATCAAACATTGCCATCACAGGGACCTAAGTATCCTTCAAATCAAAATCATCAGATTTTTCATTCAATGAATCCGAATCAATACAATAATCATCTTACAAACGACTTAAATTTGAGTTTTAGCTTAATAGAAAATGATATCAAAGAGATTCGTGATTACTTAAGACATACACGCAAGAAACTAGAGAATACAGATGCTAAAACCAAGCAAACAAACGAATGGAAACAAGTAGCATTAGTTTTGGACAGAACTTTATTTTATATATATATTATTGCTATAATTGTTTCGTTCATATTAATGTTTCCAAGGTAAATTTAGGATTAACTCATAGCCCGTAAAAAAATATTTTAAATAAAATGTTAAATTACAATTTATAATTAGTTTTATAAAACTAATCAATAAACGGTGTCAAAATTCCTTTTTAAACAGTTTCTATGGACCTGAAATAAATGCTTATTTAAGTTGATTTTTGATAAATATTTATATTTTATTAAATAAAATAATTTTGACTCTAATACAAAAAATTTTTACACAAAAAGTTTAATTTTATTTCAAACAATTTAGAATGGCATAAAATATTTTTTTTAGCCTTATTCACAAATAAATAAGTAAAAATCAAAATTGGCCAAATGGATGTTTTTGGTTGATGAATTTTCCGAGGTTGAACCCGATTAATTTTTATGAAACAAATTTCAGCATAAAAAGCATATCAAAAAATTAAAGAAATGTGTTCAAAGGGATTGTGTCTAAAAATTTAGTCCAATTTTAAAAAGTTATTACTCATTTATTTTAAAAGATATTTAAATAATAAAAAAAGCTTTAGATAGCAGCACGACAGGTTAATATATTTAATTTTGCCATTATAATGGGACTTATTATAGTTAATAAGTCCATATCGCCAGACAATATCAAGTTGGCACAAAAGATCTTCATAAAGACTTTTTACAAATGTATTGTCAATTTTTGTCTTAGAATACTTAATTCAATTATTAAGTTGTCATGAATGTTGAAATTTTTAATTTTCTAGGTAAGAAAAATTTTGGCTGACCGGCTAAAATTTAAGCTATTATTTAAGTCATTTTTCAATAAATTTAAATATCTTACACATTTTACTCAAATACTATTATATTTTATTTATTTGTATTTTTTATTTAATTTTATTATTTTTTACAAAATTAGCTCTTTAAAACTTTTACATTTTTATTTACAGTCTATGAGGTAATCAAGAAATTCATAAAATTGTGCTTTTTACATAGTCCTTTGTATATCAAAGTGAAGATTTGACTAAATAGAAAAAAGTCAAAGGTTTTTTTCAAAATTTAAAAATTCAACAAACACAAAAATGCAAATCAATAAATTCAATAAAGTTTGTTTAATATCGCTTTATGAAAATTGACTTTCTATAAATATGTCATATATTTATAAAGAAAATAATTAAAGGTATTCATTTATTGAATAAAAAAAGTTTTATTATTAATTAATTTTTTTTTAATTTATAAGTCTAATGATTTTTTTAACCACAATAAAATACATCTTTACTTGATTAGCAAATAGCAAATTTAAATTTGAATTTCAAATCATAAATTCGATATAAAATTTTAGTATGTTTCTTAAATTCAAAAAAGATAAATAAAATTAAATATGAGTTTGTTTGTATATTTTAAAGGTATTTTCTTCTTAGAATTTTCAAGATAAAACAAGCAATAATAAAATAATAAAATACATAATAAAAAAAAAGAATAAATAAGTAAAATGACAATGCGTAATCAAAGCATGATGTTTTTTTAGGACAATTTTGGAAGATTTTAATAAAAAAACATTTCATTCTATTGTTTCGTTTAAAAAAAATCGTATTTTCACCTTTAAGTTTTCAAAATATCCTTAAAAAAATATTATTTTAATTTTTTAAATGAACAATTTGAAAAAACCCTGGGATTAGAATAACTCTTTAAAACAATTAAATAATGTTGAATAAGAAAATAAGCTGTTTAATATGAATTATTCTTTTTTTAATTTAAAAAAAAAAAAAACTAAAAATGATCAAATATACTTTTATTTTAATTATTCCAAATAAAATTATAACCAAAACAAATCTGAGCAGATAAATTCTTAGAAAAAGAAATGGAAAAATACAATTTAATTGTCAGCTAGCTGTTTTAACAAAACTTTAGATTGTTTGCTTTAGAGTCGTCGGATCAAGACGCCCGTAAAAATTCATCCGCTCAACAAAAAAAACTAAAATAAAATCTAAAACTATCATTAGCTTACTAATATGTAAAACAGACAATTTATAACGTTTAAATAATGCTTTATTAATTTATTTTAAAAAAAAAAAAATTTCTTTTGGTCGATCTGTTAAATGTGTATCCTAATAAATTTAAAAATACATAAGAGATAAATTTGTACTTAAAACAAAAAATAAAATAGGAAAAAATTAAATTTGCGTCACAGCTACTTTTCGATATCTGCTAAGCTAAATTTGTCCCCAAACAACTTTCTCAATTGCTCTTCATAGTCAGGTATATTTTTTTGCATTATTTTAACACAAGGTCCTAAAAGGCGCTCAAAAGCATCTACATCTAAAATGGCACACTTAGTCTCATCGCCAACAGCGTATGCGCTAGCCGCTCTCGAATTTTTGGTCAGCAAAGCCAGCTCGCCAAAATAGTCGCCTTTTTCATACATTGCTATTTCCTTGGATTGTCCATCTTGTTCCCTAACAATTCTCACTCTTCCGTGTTCAATAAAATACATGCATTGTGCATCCTCGCCTTGTTTGATTATGCTCTCGCCATCTTTGAACGACTTGGAAAAGAGAGCATCAGCTACATTCATTCTTTCGTAAGAATTCAACGATTTGAACATGGGCATATTATCCAGCAGTTGTTCGTACATTTTTCGCTTTTCGAACGCACTCTTCAGGACTATTCTTTTAAAAGTGAGACGATCCAGGGCCCATAGCTTGCCTGACGATGCAGCAACAATCGTTGCTGCTCTTGGCATATTATACATCAAAGCGAGCTCTCCAAACGAGCCTTTTTGGTCGTATTCGCCCACTTTTTGCTTATTTACGTATATGTCATATTTTCCCGACTCGATAACGTAAAAATTGTCGCCATCGTCGCCTTGCTCGATTATTATATCATCATGGTTTACCTGTCTGCCAAACATAGCATCGATTACTTTGTCGACTTGTTTTTTCTCTAAAGATCGAAAAATAAATATGTGACCAATCGTCTTGAGGAGATAGTTTCGTTCATCGTCGGTTTTGGGATGAACAATGGCCGGCTCTTCGCTAGTGTCCTCTTCAGGATTGTATTTTTCGGCCGCGACTGAATGCCGTCTGCCGCCGGCGACAAATCGGCCTTTTGGAAGCTCGGGCATCTCGCCCATCTCGTCTTCATCCGAATAAACATCGTCATCGTTGACATGGTTGCTGTCCAAGTGATTTGGCGTGCTAAGTTTTGAGAGAAGATTTTTTGCGTTGTCGCTGGCTCGCTTTTCCAGCAAATTGTCGAAATACTGTGACGCAAATTGAAGCAAATCTGTCGGTCGTTTGCGTAAAACTTCGACTGTAAAGTCCTGAAGCAAATCTGTAAGACCCTCTGGTATTTCGAAATTCATTTTCTATTTATCCAAGTATATTTTTGAGCATAAAAAATAAATTTTTTTCTTTTAAATTTTTCTATTCTTTATACAATAATAATAATAATAATAGTAATAATAATAATAATAAATAGCAAGCTAATTTTTGATCTAAAACGAAATAAAACAGGTAATTTTTTTTATTGGTTTTTATTAGTTTATTACTGACTGCTCCGCCAATATAATTTTCTTGATGACAAAGACGACTGCTCACTTAGAAATGCTTTCTTACAAATGGGACTAATTTTTTTCAAATTTAAATTTTTAAAATGAAACCCAACTCAAAGCGTATAATATTTAAACAAATTAAAATTTAATGATACTAAATATCAAGATTTTAACTTATACTATTTTATGTCATTTTATTAGCTCTTTTTTGTTTATTGAAATTTGATATACACAATGAGCTTCTCCCTGAATTAGAACCAGAAAATGAAATTAAAGATGTATCTTTAAAATAAATAAAACATATACAAAATAAAGACAACTTAGCTACTAATCATTTTTTTATTCTGATGCTCCTGTAATTAAACGCATTCAACTTAAAATGAGACCCGCCATTTTTTTTTCTCATATTAATATTAATTTTCAGCTCATAATTTGGTTTTTTCTGAGAAAAATTACCAATTGACGTCATAAATTCATTGATTGATAAGACTTATCAGGAATAACCATGGAAATTTAGATAAAAAGCTAATTTAAAAATGATATATCATTGTAATTGATGTTCTATTTCTAGTTCTTGAAATCCTACCTAGAATCTTTAAATTCTGAATTTAATGAAATATCACGAGAACGATTTAGCAGTTTGAGATAGGTTTTGATCAACATTTTGACTTGAAGCATTCTAAATATTTTAAGCTTTCTGGATGAGTTAAAGCACTTTATTATTCACGCGATTCACTTGATAAATTCACCTGATGATGGTGCAAATTTTAATAAAAACAGTTGAACTAAAAAAAAAAATATTTTAAAATTATAATAACTCAATTCAAAGATGATGGCAATAATTATGTTTAGATTTTTAAAATGAAATTTAATCTATTATTTGAAAAAAAAACTTGCCATGAATTTTAAAAATAAAATTAATTGAATAATTTTTGATCTTTGAAAACTAATCATTATGTACTAAGCGGTTAGAAATAAAGAATATTCAAAACTATCAAGCTTTGATTAATTTTCGATTAAATTATAATCAATAGATTTGAAAGCAACTTAAGCTATTTATTTTTTAAATTTTTTGTCAAATTCTCGGGATAAAATATGCTCAAAATGAAAAAAAAAAGATAATTGCTAAGAACAACATTTGCTCTAGCAAAAATTTTTATCACTAAACTCAAAACACATTTAAACTAAACAAAAATAATCCAATGTTTTTTTATTGGGAATAATTTTTTTATTATCTAAAATTCATAAATTTACTACAGTCCTAATTTGCAGTCTAAAATAATTCAAAAATAATGAAGGCATATTTTTATTTTAATTACTCCAAAGCTTAGTGATTTGGTTAAATTTGAACAAGACAAATTTAATTAGTACATCATCGTTTATAGACGCATTTTGTTTAATCGTATTTCTACCGCTTTACTAACAACTTCTACTCGATCCTAATTAAGTCAGTAACAAAAAATTTGATATCTTACAGGAATTGCTATTTCTCGGATATCAATTATTAAAATCCTTTCCTTGTTTTAGTAAATTATTTAATACCAAAAATTATTATAATAAAATTGGATGTTATTTTATAGACTAAAACTTTGTTTAGAATTCTTTACTTTTCCGGTAATTTTTCTACTCTTGAGTTTAAAAAAAATATTCATAGATAAAAAATATCCTAAAAAATTATGATTTTTTCCTTTTACGATGATTAATCGATTGATATTTAATAAAAATCTGATAAATCTTAATTTAAAAACTAATAAATAAATTCTGATTTATGTTCATAAAGATAGTCTAAAATGAGGTCCATTTTAAGCAATGAACTATTTTAAATTGCAAACATATAAACCAACGCCAGATTGATGAATTAAATTTATGCTACATAAACTTTCTTCTATTTAACCGGTTTTTACTTCTAAGATATCTAACATATACTTCTCGAGTTTCTTCGCTTTAATTAAAACTATGTGTAAAATATTTTCTTGATGCAATTTTAAAGTTTGTGGCATTAAGTCGAATCTAGAAGAAAATTAATATTATCTAAAATAATTAGAAAACATCTAGTTCTCTAAAAAGAAAATTATTTCATAAATAAATTCTAATGTCTAGAGGCACAAGTTTTTTGCTTTGAAACCATTCAAAAACCTAGAAGCAAAAAAACAATGAATGTAAATGAACTAAAATCGAATTTTGTTAATATTTTGGGTCTATGGTGTTGTTGGCTGATGATCAATTTTGATTGATAGAAAAATCTATTTAAATCTAATTTAAAATAAAAAATTAAAACTAATTAAATTAATACTAAAACGAATTTAAAAATCTCCTCTTTAATTCTATTTTAATATGCCTTCTTGAAACTATCAGTTCATGTGTTCGCTTGATTCAATTAAAAATAATGTTTCTCACAGTACTGACTCGAATTTTAAGGCTTCGAAAATTAATTTCATTCAATAGTATTCCATATTTACAATTTAAAATAATTTATACATTTGTCTTAAGTAATCGTTCAGAAAATTATTAATTTAAACTAAAACTAAAAAATTAATTACTTATGCTTGCTAAAAACATGAATTTTTCTCTATTTAGCTTTAGTCAATTGTGTATAAATTTTGTACTAACGACGCACTTAATATTTATTCTCAAAAGAGAAGGCGCCTAATTTGTTTTCAATTTTGTTCAACTTATTAAACAATTGGTTGCTAAGTCGAGCTATTCCACCGATTCTAAAAAAATTAGTTACATCTGAGTCTTTAGTTAAGCATCTTGCGGCAAGGCTCAAAAATTTCCAATTAAATTTCTAAGATCTTTTCCAAATGATTAATACTGATAATATTTTACATGGAAAAGAAAAACTCAACAAAAATCATTCTATTTGCATTTAGTTTTAAATAAATCTAGAATCCAAAATATTTACGTACGAAAAATTATTTTTGAAAAAAAAAAAAACAAAACATTATTTGATAAAAACAAAAGCTTTCGATTCCTCTAAGCAGAGCGCATAACACCCCTTATAAACAAAACAAAATGCAATTAATTTAAATTTTTTTGTTATTATTTAAATTTAATTATCATAATTTAAATAATGAGTATTTATCGTTCATAGAAGAAGCAAAATTTCTATGTTCTAAAACGGAAGCGTTTAAAAAATATAAAACTAATATTTTCCATTAATAATAATGGTGTTTTATTTGATAACTTTATTTTTCTAACAATAGATAATTAATAATATATTAGCGTCATTTTTCTGCTTAAATTCTAATTAATTCAAAACAAATTTTCTCAGGTATAAATAATTATTTATAAGAAAATAGAATTTTGTTCTCGCCATTCGAGGGAGCTTTTTAAAACAGTCCTTACCCAAGCATGATTCACATAATTTAATTAGATGTCGGATTCAATTCAGTTCCTGTGTATCGATTTTTATGCTCTTTCGTTTTAAATTAGTAGGAAATTGACAGAGTGATTTTATGTGATTCGATATTCCATGTCACCACATTAAACTTGTTTGGATTTTTTTCTTATATTCTTGCAAATTCTGAAAAATATTTGGGCATTATTGACCAAGTAATTTATTGTAAAAAAGTTTACAAAATTGTTTTGTTTAAATCAGTTCGGATTATTTTTCCTAATCATTTATTTTCTAGCTTAAGCAATCCAAATCAATTTCCCTTTAAAATAAATGAGTCTTCTAGAGGAAAACTAAGTCTCATTTATATTGAAATTAAAAGCAAAAATGCCTTTGTCTAACAATTTTAAATCGGAATTTCAAAAATATAAAATAAAACGATTTTAATTTTATTGATATTTCTATATTTTTTATATTTAGACATAAAATATTTTTTATTTTTGAATGAAATAATATTAAAAAAAGGATATTATTATTTTGTTTGAATTAGAAAATAAAAAACCTAGATGATATTTTAAAACTGATTTAAAGAATCAAGTTATTGAAAATCATCAATAATCATTTCACTAAAATCTATTCCCAAAAATATTCTTTTACATTTTTTTGTTTTCTTTTTAATAGCAACCAAATTACAAAAATAAAAAAAATCATGATTTATATAAAAAAGATTATTTATTTTTCAACTAGAAAATTTACAAAAAAATAATAATGCATTTAATAAATGATTTATGTCAATGATGCCATGATTATGAGGCCATAGTAAAATAAAAAGTCTATTGACTAAGATAGTATTTAAAAAACGTGAAAAATAGGAAATTTCTTATTAAAAAAATTCAAATATTTAATTGATTATTATAAGTTTTAATGTTTTCTGAAAATTTCCTACGGTTCACTTTGAATTCTAAAAAACACTGCCCAAAAATTGCTTGTCATTTGATTTTTAAAATAATTCAAAACAATTTTCATCAATTAATTTATGTTGTCTCACTCATGAATGAAAAAAGTGTGATTTAATCAGTTCTAAAAACGCTGCGCTATTTAAATTGAATTTTTTTAAATTAAAAAAATTGTAATTTATTCCGTTTTTGAGATTAAGATAAAATTAGTTAAAAAATTTTGGCAATTACTCTTCAATCATAATGAGATTTTTTACTAACTCTTTAACATATGTTTTTTTAATCTAATAATAAAGGAAAATGATTTATTCCAATTTTATTTTTGTTTCTGTAAATTTAAATAAAATCGATTTTGAGAAATTTGATTTTGTCTAAAATTTTCAAATTAACTTAAATAATTGATAAGTTTATTTATGCAAATTAGAAAACAATTTTTGGCACAATGGCTGTTGAACAAATTTTAAATTTTATAAAATTATCTTACATGAAACAAATGCCACTTTATTTTAATTAAATTAGATATTATACTTATAAAACACATCAATTTTTCGTAAAAAATTGTTTAATTATTAGACTTGTCAAGACTCTTAGATTGACGCAAGTTAAAAAATTTCTTTTTAAATTATCTAAAATGACTAGCATTTTTTCATTTTTATAACTAGCGAAACAATATCTCTTCTAAATGCATTTTTAGACATCATTTTTGGTTCTAAATAGTAAATATTAAACAAAATAAAATTTCATTGTAAAATTCGACCAGAACAAATTTTGTTTCGCCTAATTTTTTGATTAGATCAACAAAATAATTACTCAAGTACAAAATAATCAATCGGTCTTAACATAAATTAAAGGATTTTAAGCTAAAATTAGAAAAATCAATAATTTTGAATATTCCAAGCCTTTCATTATATAATTAATTTTCGGCATCACGATATAGTTCTAACGAAAATAAAATTGAAAAAAAAATTCGTGATATTTACTAGATTTCTGTATAACATCTCTACAAAAAAAAACCCAACAAATATTTTTAATAACAGATATCCATCATTAAAGTGTTTATTTTAATTAATTTGTTTACACTATTGACTAAAGATATTTAACAAAATATCGCTCAGAATCTGCATTCTTACTAAGAGGTTATATTCAATTTGTTTTTATCTTATTTTTTGTTAGGAAAGATATTTTCTTGATTAAGAAATAAAATTATTTTTAGAGTTTTATTGATTCAAAATCTGAAAAATTATTCATTTTGTAAAATTAAACTGCCAGAAAGGTCTTGAGTGTCAATAAAATTCAAAATTATAATCAACAAAAAACGAAATTAAAATATAAAAATAAAACTAAAAATTTAATCAAGTAAATTTAATATGTCTTCTTCAATAAAACTGTCATTAGAATGAATCGAATATTCGACATCTTCACTTTTTCTAAGCTCAGTACTTTCTTTTCTTGAATTTTTTGTTGGCAAATCATTTGGGTCGTTTGATATGTGAACTCTTTTTGGAGATTTTGATTTTGATTTAGGCTTTCTATTTTTAGTCTTTGGAGCTGCACTTTTTGGTCTCGATACATTTTTTTCCTCTTCATTTTCTTTTTCGGATGGAGTCTTCTTGTTTTCAATATGCGTTGCTGTTAAAGGCAATGTTTCTTTTTTTTTCATATTGTTTAAAAGTGGGGGACCAAATGGATCAACATCAATTATTGGATTTCTTTTAGCATTCACTTTGATATTAGTAGCTTCAAAACCTTCTTCTTTTTTGACACGATTCCAATTTGCTTTTAACTCAACATTTTTGTAGCGTTGATCAGCTAAAAATGATCATTTGTTTACAATTAAATAAAAAAAACTAATCTTACGAGGAATGAATTCACGACCAGTGCTCACACAAACAAGCTGATCTCTTGTTATATCTTCAAATCGTGATATCTTAAAAAGATAATATTGAGAGAATAGAAAACAAAATCAAGTTGAAAATTGATTTTTTAATTTTTGGATTTTTTTGTATTGAAATAAAAATTTAAATCAAAAATTTTTCAAAACTTTAGTTAGATTAATATCTTTAAAAAATTACAATTTGGCCTTCTTGTGTAAAAAAGAATTTTATCGATTTGGTCAAATTCAACTTTATTTTAGCATTTTCATTCAATTCATCCATATTAGAAGCCCAACAATATATTGCTTTTTCATGGGATTCTCCATTTACATAGATTAAAAATCGTTTCTAGAAAATATTAAATAACTTTTGCCAATTTAAATAAATAAAATTACTGTAACAGGATGACTTCCAAATTGCTTATTCATAATGGTTGGATTTGTCTTTTTCTTATGCGGATTTTTAATTTCATCGACATAATTCTACCAAAATTTAAAATTAATTAAAAATCAACTAATTTATGAGATAAAAAGCTTTTACTTTAAGCATGTTGACCTCTGCTTGTTTGAGCTGTTCTTCGTATGGAACTTCCGACCAATGTCCTTCTTTGACCACAGGAAAATCAGGATTTTTGATTGATTTATATTGACCACAATTAAGAGCATTGTAGCGTCGACCTGTCATTTGACGTAACATGTGAGTTTGTATCTCGAGTTCATGTTCAGCTTTGTCTATTTGTTCTCGTTGAGCCATTTTTTCATTTTCAATTTTATTGCGCAATTTTGGTGGAATAAATTGTTCTCCACATGAAACCCATATTTCAACGGGCCATTTAAGAAGCTTTTTGGTATCTACTTTACCAGTTCTATCATATTGAGTCAATATTCTTCTAAGCTCATTCTTGGTTGGACCAACAATCAATTTAGAATTTCTTGATGTCTGAATTATTGATGATCCCTCGAAAAAATTTTCTTAAAATAAATGAATTCTAAAAATAAAGAATTTTGAGACAATTTATCAAAATTTAATTACGCGAGTTATCTTTGATATTTTCTTCATTAAAATCTACTTTATCTAGAAGGTTTTTATTTTCAGCTGATCGGTTGGAATTGAATTTTTCCTGATTTCTGGCTGTTTCATTTTTATTAAGCTGATTTCGATAGAAATCTACCAGCCAATTAACTAAGTCTGGAACATCTAAAACTATGGTACCATCTTGAAGAAATATTCTTCTAGCAGCTTGAGTCAATTGAAGTCTTGAAGTAGCCTGTTCCAATAGCTATAAAGAAATTAAAATTCTAATTTTCATTAAATAGTTAATATTTACTCCATTAACTGAAGAACTGACTATCAATTCTCCTGGTTTGGTCCAGCCATCTCCATTTTTATAGGCCATTACTTTAATAATATTTATATTTTTCGAACAAGATAATTCGTTTAAGACAGTTTTGGCATTAGTCACTTTTCGCCATCTATTAAATAAAAAAAAAAGCGTTTAATTAAATTTCATTTATTTAAGTTTTTGATCCTATTTACCCGATTAATTTTGAGTACCAGGATAAAAAAGTGTTCTCGATCTCAGCTGAACTCAAATCGACTTTGTCGTGTAAAAATTTAAAACCATCGTAAGATTTTATAGATTTATCATTTGCTAAATATTATTAAAATAAATTTTTTTTGATTAAATTAAATAATAAAGTAGCTTTAGGTTAAAATAAATAACTTCCTAGACCCCAAATTAATCAAAATAATTTTTTTTAAAAATAAATTTACGTTCAAAATCGTTAAGCTAAATCATGTAAACAATCATGAATTTTGAGTTAAATTTTTCTCCTCATTAATTGATTTTTTTACCTTTGATACAGATAGATTTTAGAGCACTTGAATTAAAGAAAAATTTAATTCAATGTTTGATTTTGACATTGACTTTAAATCAAAAAATACAAGGGCAATAATCTTATATAATTTTGTTAATTTAGTTCTTAAATAAAGCATTCTTAAATTTTGATTGTCAATGAATTTGGTATTTTTAATATCAAAAGTTAAAAAGTTAGCTATATTCTGTTCACTATTAATCACAATATATTTCTAAAAAGAAGCTTACACTTTCCTATTGAACAAGTAAAATTTTTCTTGTTCATTATTTTGATAAGTCGGAATTTTCCTCGAGTTGTCGTTGCACATGATAAGCAAACAAAATCTTTTTCTTTTTTAGGTAAAGTTTGATCTGACTGGTTTTTATTTTGAACCAGAAACTCGCAACAATATCCCTTAAAAAAATTTGATGAAAAAAATTTTTTAAATAAAAAAATATATGTTTACACTTTGTGAAATTTCTTTGTCATAGGCCACGTAATAACTACAAATTCCCACTTTGTTAGCAGCTGTAATGTCTTAAAAAAAATATTGAAATAAAAATAAGCTTACAGAATACGGTTTTCTCTAAAATACCAATATTTTCTGTATTAGTAGAAAAGGCATAAATGAAACCGATTTCTTCATCAATTAGCCATTTTTGATGAGCATTTCCATTTTCGAAATCAATAAACTGCTGTACAGTTATTTGAGATCCTTTTATGATTGACTTTTCCATATACTTTGGATCACTTTCGAAAAGATTGATGTCTATATCACTATTTTCAATGGGCGGTATTTTTACCGTGAGAACCAGATTCGATTTAGCTTTACATGCAATTGTTCCATCTTGTCTATAAATCCAACGTTGATAGATATTATCTTCATTTTTTTTCATTAAGAAGACTTCGCTTTGTGTATTTTCTATGTCTTGAACACCAAATACATAATTTGGATTATCGATGCTATAAATAAAGCCTAGAGCTTTATTATAAGCAAATTTTTGACTAGAATATTTTCTATTTTTAATGCTCTTTCGTGGTTTTGGTTTAAATCGTTCATTCAGCTCCTGATCGAATGATTGACTTTTTGAAAATCCTTCTTTTTCATCATTTTCTTCTTGATTTTCATTTTCCTCATTTTTTTTTTCAAAAACTCCTTCCATACTCTTATTAACAACAACTTCCCATGGCCAGCGAAATTTTTTAAGGTACAATGCATCGGTTTGCTCATGACTAATAGCGTGTGCGCTCCTTTAAATAAAATAAAAATTAAAAGAAACAATGTTTAATTTTACTTTAAATTTTAATTTTTTGAAAAATTCTAAATTTTAATAAAAACAATTTTTTTCTCTAATCACTTGTTCGGATGTTTGATAAGTTTATTCTATTTCTAGAAACAATAATCCTCTTTAAATAAAAGTCAATTTTTAAGCTGTAGTTTGATAATTGATCTAGGCTTTTAAGTTTTTTTTTTTAAAGTAAATTATTAAAGAATGATTTTTAGAATTTTTATCAATCAAAATTTTATTATTTTATCTAAAATTTCTGCAGCTGAGCAAAGTCTTTATTATTGTTTAGCTAAAGAGAAAAAAAATACATACTTTTTCTTTTCTTCTCCATTCAATTCTTCCTCTTTGTTTTCGACTTCAATCACATTTTGAATTGATTCTCCTTGTTTTATTCGTTCAATTTGACAGATGCTTAAGCAGCATGATCCAAGACTTAATTTGGCACCGTCCTGGATATTCATACCATTGGTTTCAATTACAAAATTTTTACAATTTCTCAATTTTAGCAAATAAAGAATTTTATTTAAATCGTCATATAAATTTGAAAGAATAATTTTTTTAGATTGTTCGTCTTTCACCTGTTTTGGGTCAATCCAAGCCTCACCACAACTTACATAAACATATTCTTCATTTTTTAAATGGCTCAGTTCAAAGTGTTCCACACCTTTAAGATCAAATAAACGTCTAGCAGCATTTGGTAAATTTAAGCTAGTAGTGCATATATTAAGAAAAGAGTTGAATTCGAACTGTTTTGGAGTCAAATTTGAACAATGCAAAAAATCCTTTAAAAAATGCTTTGCGTTAGTGCGCGTTAAGCTAACTGCACTTTTCAAATCAGTGGCTCCATTTTTCAAGACTCTTAGTCTAGATGTTAAGCTTTCTTCTGTATTGCTTAAATTTTTCAAAGGAGGCGCTCCAGCTATTAGATAACCGGTTATTGGCCATTTAAAATGCTCAATATGCTTTTCTTCATGATCAACAGGCCAAGTATAAGCTAATTTGTGCCACAGAGCAGTCGAAAGCTCAGAATAGCGCCATTCTCCTATACTTCGAGAGTTTTCTTGCTTTATAGCCCAGCGTTGACTTGCCGAAAATGTATTTGTTTCAAACTTTTCCATAACAAACAGTCCAATTTCATTTGAATTTAATTCAGCAAAGTTTTCTGAGCTTGAATCTGAATATTTAAGTTCATATTTTTCCAAATTACCACTTTGCTTAAAAACAGTATTTAACTCCTTTAATAGTTTATCACTGCTAGTCAAAACCATTGGCTCATTTAGACATTTAGTTATTATATTGCCATATTTATTAAAAGCCCATTGTTGATTGTTATCTTTAAAATTTTTGCCGGAATCATTTAAAGATTTTGTATTCAAAATTACTGCATATCCGTTTTTAATAATTGTTTCATTTTGACTTTCTTGATTATTTTTTGCTTTTTTATCATCAGATTTTATTTTAACTGTGAGCTCTAGTCTAATAACTTTTGATGTGTCAAGAGTAAGACATATCTTTGGAAAAAATTGATTGTATATATATCCTGATTTGCTAAATTTCCATATTTGGAAATCATGAAACCAAACCGAGTCCATTTTAGTTGAATGTTTTTTTTCTTTTTGGGACATTTTCAATACTGGTGCCAATAGTATTTTCTCAATTTGATTGTTCTGTACAATCAAATTGGACACTTTATTTAACTCTATTTCTTTTAATTCATCGTTAGATTGTAATAGCTCTTGATTGAACTCAACAGCTGCATCTTTTAGGATTTCCAAAGTTTCATTTTCGTTCCGTACATCCCAATGCTCCGATTTATCATATTTTTTAAGTAAAACCGGATTAATAGGTTCAACATAAATTTTAAAATTTAATTGAGGTTCATAAGAAGTTGTAAATTCTTTTGGCAAAGCTTTTTTTTCATTAGGTTTGGACAAAACTTTTGATTTTCTTCTGAAAATATCCGAATCTGAGCTCGAATCTGTCATAATTTCTTCATTATCACTTTTATCTTCATTTTTTTCAATCTCAGCATCAATTTCGACATCTAATTTCTTATCATTTTGTAAAGATTCTCCATTATTGTTCATTACCAACAATAATCCAAAGCTAATTGTTACCGCCATTGCAGCGTAAGTTTTTCCTTTCCAATTTTCACCTTGAGACACCCATATTACATCTTTGATTTCCAATTTTTGTATTTGTTTTATCTCTTGACCACTATCATTAAACACTCTGGTAAATTTATTTGCATATCCAAATGTTTTAGTATAAACTCTATTTACTTCTTCTAATAATAGATAAATTCTATTGTCAGAAGAATTCCAATCTTTAGTATTAAAAAACATATCAAAAGATGTATCTGTTCCATTTATGCAAACCGTTAACTTAGCTCCTTTAGATTTGCGTCCGCCAAAAATTTTCTCATCAGTGCTTATTTCGGCTATATGTTTGAACAATGTCGACTTGGACATGGTGCGTACGTTAGACAATATTTCATCCAAATTAGATATTGAATTATCGAAATCAGTAATTTCTTTATCAAAATTCTCCAAACTCATCTTAAATTCTAAAATTCTTGATGATATTTTTTCAACAACTGATTCATGGTTTAGCTGTTCAATTTGTTTTTTGATCTTTTTTCTTTTTTGGACGATTTCTTGGCGATTTTTCCTAGTATATTTAATCAAATTTTGTAAAAATGCAATGCTTCCATCACAATCAAACCCTTCGCCTTTGCTTACCCAAACAGGTGCATACTCAACCTCATGAACCAGGGACTGAAGACACTTGTCTAACAATGGCACATCCTCTAAGTTCTTAACCAATTCACCATTCCAATTATAAACACATTTTGCTATGCCATTGAGATTAATTTTATTGGTACATGAATCTAAAAAGTCATCCAAATAGCCTTTTTCCAACTTGGCTATCTCTTCTTCATTTAGACTATTTTTTATTATTGGATTTATGTGCTCAAAAACTATCTGAGTCGGATTAAAATCAACACCATTAGGATAGACGACCAGTCGTTTGGTCAAGCGTGTGTGACGGATAAAGCGATCTTGTTTTTCGAGCTTGATCGTTTTGGTAGATTTGTGATCATCACTAAATTGTCTATGAAGTTCCTTCTGTTTTTCTAAATCAATAAACTGTAGTCCATCTGATGTCCAAACCAGTGATTTTTGTTTTTCTAGAAAATTTCTTGCTTTTAAAAATGGGTCTTTGAATTCCTCACCACAAGAAACATAGACAATGGAATTTTTTAGAAATTGATTTTCATTTTTTATCTCATCACCATTGTCTAAAAATAAACGTCTCGCAGCACGATTCAATTGCAACCGATCAGTTGCAATCCGCAAAAACTTTATTTTTTTATTTTTAATCTGACAACAAAATAAAAATAGAAAAAAATTACTTCATATATATTTTTGGCAGCAACATTTGCACATATGTCTCTGCTTCCATTTTTATAGGCTACTGCTTTAATCATAAAAGTTTGATACTTGTTTAAATTCCTTGATTTGACTGAGCTAATAGAGTATTTTGAAGCTGAACTAAAAAAAAAAAAATCATATTAATTATTATAAATTTTTAATAAGAGCCTTTAGATTGCTAAATTATAGCCTTTTAATTATATTCACCGAACTAATTAATCGAATAAAGAACATAAGTGTTCATATGTAACCAAGCATTTTAAATAAATTTTAATTATTGATATTTTTTTAATTAATTAAATCAACTAAATATTTCTTTATCTTTAAAATAAAGAAAAAAAATGACTTCTTTTTCTAAAATAATAGTTCATTTTATTTTTTATTTGAATATAGAAAAATATGTTCACTAAAAGAATTGAATCAGTATAAAGGAATTGAATTTTTTTGTAAAACCTAGATTTTTTACAAATTTACCTACTAAAATATTTACAAAAAATGGCTTCGATTATTTAAGGTTTCAATTTAGTCCTAATTAACGAATTGTTGATCGACGTATACTCAATTTTAAGATAATAAAATTTTTCTTACCGTCTAATGGGTGCACTAGAAGGTCTATTTCTCAGTTTTAAATTTGGAACATTGTTTGTTGAGTGTAAGAAAGAAGGATCATCTAAATTGATTAATTTTGAAGTGGACCTATTGCTTACTGGTCCCGCATAAGGGGCATATTTTTCAAATTTAAATGCAGAATTGGATCTTGAGCCGGTAGCTGAGTTGTTTCGAAATTTTCGCATGTTTTGCGAAGTTGTATTTCGTAAATCTGTATTATGAAAAGAAAGATTTGAACTCGGAAGTTTTTGCTGATATGGCGAAAATTCTAGATTTTTAATTTTGGGCTTGTTCCTTAAAAGAAAATAAATTATTTTTTAAATTAATATTTACTAGATAAATTCTTTAGTTTTACTCTATTTTACGCAAATCATCCAAATATTTTCCGATAAGAATATCTTCGTATGAAAATTCTTTTGGATTTATTTTCGAGTGATAACTCGTTTGAGTTGGTTCACCCTCAAGAGCGAGACAATTCATATTAATTTTTTTCTTTTATGCAGGGTCCGAAAAACCGATAAATTTATTTTGCTTGCACTTGAAAATTCAAATATTTTGCTACCATTTAAAAAAAAATTTATTCAGAAAAACTCAATCGTCATGGAGATAAATAAAAATTTACCTTCATAGCAATTTAATACATGTCAAGTCTGAGCCAATTACTAAGAGGATTGAAGAATAATCTTGATCTATATTAAGTCTTTGTTGTTGTCATAGCTCAAAAATAAATAGCACTTTAAGATTATGTTGGCTATAGAATGAGGGCAGAGCCCAAAGTTCTGATCATTAAAAAAATTCATTAAAAAAATTATATGCAACAATTTATTTCAATATTAGAAATATAATTTTTTAGATTATTTTTTAAAATAAGATTTTCTTTTTCCAGATTGTACTTGACTATCTTTAACGATTCTGTTTCAATCTTTACCTTGGCAAATTTGTAGTAAAATTTAAAGTCATTCTGATTAAGTTCCTGATCGAGCATATTGTTCATAAACAAATCGTCATTTTGTTCTTTATGGCTCAATATATTTTTCCAATCAAAATTTTCATCTATCATATTCGATTTACAGAAAAATGTATTTTTCTCCTCTAATGTCTCCATTTTTCGACACATAGCTAAAAACGATAAAATTTTTCGACATTTTTCGGTTTGAGCTTTGAGTTTTTCTATAGCTATAGTGCTTGATTTTATTATTTTTAGAATTTTTTCTTTATTTTTCTCTTTTTTTAGTTGAAATTTTCTATTAAAAAGAGAAAATTGATTATATTTTTCATGAATAGCTTTTTTTTTATTCAAGAGTAAAAAATCAATGTCAATTAAATTGATCTGATCTCGTACACTTTGGCATTTTTCTATTAAAGATAAAATTTTTTTTTTGTCTCGTTGAATTTCAAGCTCAATTTTTTCATTTTTTGAAATTATTTCATCAGGCTTAGAAAAAAATAGCATTTCGGTTTCTATTGATTTTTTGCATTCGTCAAAGGAATTTTGTAAAAAAGTGATTTTTTTTTCCATATCTACCTTTAATGTAATTATTTGATCTAAGTGGTCACATTTTAACGATTCCTTATTTTTATTAAAAATTTTCTCATTTTCAACCATTTGATAATAAAATTCTGCTTCCAGTCCCATGATTTGTTCATTAATTACTTCAATGTGATACGAATAGCTATCTTCTATCTTAGTTTTGTCTATTTCGAATTGTGATTTTATCTGTTCCACATGCTTGACAAAATCTTGTCGCAAATATCTTATAGTCTGTAGAAAATTGTCAATTAATTCATCTTTTATAAATATAAAATTGCTGAAAATAAATAAATTGATATCTTGATCATTTTTAAAACTTTTTTCAAATATTGAATCAATTCGAGATTTAAATTGCAAAAATTTTTCTGCTAAATTCTTAATCTCATTTAAATTTTGTAAAATTTCTTGCTTTTTTTCTTTGCGCTTTATTTTTAAATATTTTACATTTAATAAAGAATTATTCAATTTAACAAGTTCTTTTTCTTTTTTTAGTTTTTCGGCCAAAAATTTGGTAATCAATGCAGTTTTTAATGTTTCGAATTTATCATTTTTTGTAATATCTACAACGTGATCTTCCATTTTTTTAATTTTTTTTTTTTAATTTATCAAAAAACTAAGATAAAAAGGCGCCTTTTGACAATAAATCAAGATAAAATTTTGAATTGTTTTTAATAAAATTGCAATAAAAATTAATTAAAAATTACTTGGATTAAAAAATTTTAACAGATTTTCACATATTTAAAAATCATTTTCACAAATTATTAAACAAGATCAATAAGAATATTTATCGAATAGTTATTTTGCTATATTAGAAATAAATTTTAACTTAGTTACAATTTAAATTTGAATTAAAGCACAATTAGATTAATTATGGTTAAAATTCTTAAAAATAACAAAAAAATAAAATTAATTTAACGTAAATTTTAATGGAATAACATTTTTTCTATTGAAATTAGATTGAATGATTTAATCCTTACGGTAGAGTATTTTATTTTTCTCATCAAAAGTCCATAAAATTTTATATCTAAATTCAAAAATTTGAAATAAAATTTATTGCTTTTTGAAATTTAATAGAAAAAATTTAAATAACTTATAAAAGTTATTTTTTTATATATTATACTTTTGCTAAGATGGTGACCTTATTACAAAATTAAAGAACATCATAAACAAAATTCATAAATCCTATTTTGTTAAAAAATAAGTTTTTGAATTTTTTGATTCTAAGATATCAGATTTGGTTCAAATTGTTCTTTTTTGAAGAGATTTATTTTCTATTTCTTAAAAAAAATTAGAAGAAGGAAAATTCTTAAGCTTTTGATTAAAAAACACTTAAAGTAGTAGCACCTTAGTTATGTAATTTTATTTTAAATCAGATATTTTGACTCTTCTATCCCAAAATATTAAATAGACCATGATTGGCTTCAAAATAAAAAATAATTTTTTATTTTTATTGTTGATTTTCTTTATAAAATCAAGATATCTAGTCTCTAAAATTTGTTGATATTTCGAAAACAGTTTTTTGTTTCAACTTGCTTTTTTGGTAAAGTTCAACCTTGTTTTAGCGGTAAAATTTGATAATGGTTGAAAAGAAATTTTGCTAAATCTTTTGGTAAATTGTAATCAAATATCAATTTATCTTTTTTTTTTCAAATAGATCAAAATCCTTTGCTTAGTAGTAAATTGGATGAATATTAACTAGTAAATTTAGGATGTGATAAATCTAACTAACTAAGACTTCTTCTAAATACTTAATTTACGATAAAAAATTAAGAAGTTAAATAAAGATAAACAAAAATTTTTAATTTGAGCAAACGTTACATATATTGGTGCAATAAAAAAAAAAGGGTGTACCAATGAATATCTTGGCAAAAGATTAAGCTCACATTCTAATCTTTGGTAATTAGACGATTTATAATTAGGATATGCTTTATTTAGAGAAAATTTTTCCTTTTTTGTTTCAAAATTTCAAAAATGAGTAGTGGAAATACTAGCCAAGAAAGTGATAAATCCAAAGATGCTATTGATGCCAAGCCATGCCAAGCGATAAATCCCGAGGAGGCAAAAAAAGCGAAGCGGATAATTTTAAAAAATTTGTTTGTTATAGGTTTTGGTTGGGTATTTTTATTTACTGCTTATTCTTCCATAGCAAATCTTCAAAGTAGTTTGAACAGTGATGATGGTCTAGGTACTGTTAGCTTGAGCACTATTTACGTTTCTTTAATTCTCAGTTGCATCTTTTTGCCTACGATTCTGATTAAAAAATTTGGTGTTAAATGGACCATTTTTTTCTCACAGCTAGCATATGTTCTCTATATTGGAGCAAATATATTTCCACGATATTACACTTTGGTCCCAGGTGCCATTATTCTTGGACGTAAATTTTATTATAAATATTATATATTTTTACTATATGTTAATTTTAAGTTGGTGGTAAGATTTTTTTTTAAAATTTTAAAACAGGATAATTAGAGTTTAATATAAGCGGCTCCTTTGTGGACTGCTAAGTGTACATTTTTGACCGATTTGGGTACCAATTATGCCAAATATTCCGGCGAATCAACTGAAGTGGTAATTAACAGATTTTTTGGTATTTTTTTTGCCATGTTTCAGTCAGGAAACATTTGGGGAAACATCATTAGCTCTACAGTTTTGAAGCCTGAATTGATAGAAAACAGTACTTTTGTTTCAAATATTTCATTTTGTGGATCAAATGATTGTCCTGGAAGTGAAAGTGTCGAAATTAAAAAAGCTCAAAAATCAACTGTATAATTTAGAAAAACTCAATATATTAAAAGAAAAACAATTTTATTCTAGGTTTACATTCTATGTGGCATTTATGTTGGCTGTGCTTTGTTTGCTGCATTTTTGGTTTTAACATTAATTGACTCATATGATAAAATTGGGCTTGTTCACTCGAAAGAAGAAAATAAAAATCCAATTAAATTATTGGTAAATACTTTGAGACATTTAAGAAATAAAAATCAACTGCTTATTATTCCACTAACAATGTGGTCAGGATTTGAACAAGCATTTATATCTGCAGATTTTACTAGGGTAAAATTTTTAAAAATATAGATTAAATGCAATAAATTTTTCTAAACTGAAATTTCAAGTCATTTATAAGTTGTGTGAAAGGAGTTGACTTTGTCGGTTATATAATGATTTGTTATGGAGTTTCTGATACACTAGGCTCTTATGGTTTCGGATATGTTATTAAGTTTGTTGGTAGGATTCCATGTTTTTTAATTGCTGCTTGTCTCAACTATGCTACAATATTGTTAATGACATTTTGGAAGCCTAACGAAGAAAGTAGCTACATTCTTTACATAATCGCGATTCTATGGGGTCTTTCTGATGCAGTGTATTAAAACTTTAATATTTAATAATTTTATTTAATTTTTTAATTCTTTTATTAAGATGGCAAACTCAGATCAATGCTTTTTATGGAGTTATTTTTCAATCATCAGAAGAAGCTGCCTTTTCTAATTATAGATTATGGTAATTTAGTTTTTTTTTTTTTTTCTCTAATATCTAAATTTTCCTAGGGAATCTCTCGGATTTGTGATTGCTTATGCATACTCAAACTATTTGTGTGTACAAATAAAGCTTTATTTACTGCTATTTTACTTAACTGTGGGAATATTGGGATACGGCGCTATTGAATTTAGACTCAAAAGTCAAAAAAGTGTTCAAATAACACCATTTTAAGTAAAGTTTTTTAAAAAAAATAACAAAATATTTTGTAAATAAAATTATCTATACACTATTTTATTTTTGTAATTCCGAAGCAAAATTTCTGATTCATAAATGAAAAAAAAATTTCTAAAAAAAGATAGCCTAATTTAAGCTTAATGAATGTCGTATTACAAATTTTTTTATTATTTAATTGAAAAATAAATTTAAGTTGAATCTAGTTAAAAATGAGGGAAAACAATTCTCTACATGTTCTTGACATCGATCAAGTTAACGCAAATCAATTTAAGAGTGAAAAAAGACGGGTTTTTAAGAATCTATTTATTATTGGATTCTCTTGGATGTTTCTATTTACTGCATATAATTCAATAGCCAATTTGCAAAGCAGTTTGAATACCGATGCAGGTCTTGGAACAGTTAGTCTAAGTATAACATATGTTGCATTCATTCTTAGTTGTTTGTTTCTACCAACAGTCATGATTAAACATTTGGGAATAAAATGGACAATATTTGTTTCCCAATTAACTTATATTATTTACATTGGATTAAATATTTATCCCAGGTATTTCACTTTGGTGCCTTCAGCATTTTTACTTGGATGTAATATTTCTTCTGCATTCTTCTTTTAAAATTTCTTTTAATTTTTTATTTAGTAGGAGGTATTTAAATTTTTAAAATTATCTCAATATTTAAAATTTTCAGCTAAGCTGGTCCACTTTGGACCGCTCAATCAACTTTTTTGACCGATCTTGCCACACAATTATCAAATTTGAATGGTGAAAAGAGAGAAATTGTTATCAATCGTTTTTTTGGAATTTTTTATGCTCTATTTCAATCTTGTAGATAGAATTATTTTCTTTCTTTAGATTTTTAATTTTTTTTTGTAGCTCAAATTTGGGGAAATTTAATCATTTCAAATGTTTTAAAATCTGAAACAAAAGTAGGTGTTTTTGAAAATGTGAGTTCTTGTGGCAAAAATGATCACCCTTTTGTAACAAATGAAACTACCAGAAAACCAACTCAAATATCGGTTGTTATTTTATAATAATTCTGAATAATTTTTTAATATCTTTTTTGGATAGGTTTATATCCTTTGTGTGATTTTTGTTTTTTCAGCAGTGATTGGTTCTATTTTAATAGCTATTTTTGTCGATTCTTATAAAAAAATTGGGCTTAGTATTTCAAATGAGCAAAAAAAATCTTCTGTTAAATTAATGCTGAACACTTTTAAAAATATTAAACATTTTAACCAGATTTTACTCATTCCGCTCACTATTTGGTTAGGATTTGAACAAGCTTATCTTTTAGCAGATTTTACCAAAGTAAAACTTACAAAAATTTTCTATTTTGAATAAATATTGTTTTATCAAAAGTCATTTGTGAGTTGTATTAAGGGTGTAGATTTTGTTGGCTATGTAATGGTTACTTATGGTGTATCATCGACAATTGGCTCTTATTGGTTCGGTTACATGATTAAGTTAGTAGGTCGAAGAATTAGTTTTGGATTATTAGCATTTTTAAGCTACACCTCAATCGTATTCCAGCTAATTTGGGAGCCAAAGATACATGAAATTTTTGTCTTGTTTATTATTGCGATCTTATGGGGAACTACAGATGCAGGGTAATCGTTTTTTAATTTTAATTTTCAACTTCTTGAACTAATAAACTTAATTCAAAAGATGGAACACCCAAATAAATTGTAATTTAATTAAATTGGAAAATTTTAATTTAATTCTTAAAATAAAGCATTGTATGGATTTGTCTTCAAAACTAGAGAAGAAGCGGCCTTTTCAAATTTAAAATTATGGTAATAATTTAATTAGAGAATTTTAATTTAAAAAAAAAATTTGATTTAGGCAATCAGTAGGATATGCAATATCGTTTGCCTATTCAAATTTAATTCAAACAAATATCAAATTATATCTTTTATTATTTTATTTAACAATTGGAATGATTGGATACATCTCTGTAGAATATAGACTTGAAAAAGTAAACATTGATCAAAATGGCGATTAGTATTTAAAATTTTGAACTTTTTAAATAAAAAAATTTAATGGGTCAATATAATTTTTTGATTCCTTATTTTCTATTCAGTAACTTAGAAACAAATCAATTCATTTCAAATTTATATTGTTTAATTAAAAGGTCAAAATAAATCGAATTCTGTTAAACCCGAATTGAAATGTTTATTTTTAATAAATTTTACAAATCAAGAGCTTCTTTTTGCTCATAGAAAAATTCTTTTACTAAAATAAAAATGAAAAAATTTAAGTGCTAAATTTTTACTTTATAAAATCTCTAAAGAAAAAATAGCTCAATGGTTTAAAACTAATTACTAATGGCATTTTCAAAAATATAAAAATATTTTTATTTTTTTTTTTTAATTTAAAATTCTTATCTTAAATTTTTGTTTTAAACGTAATTATGCTTTGAGCACGATGAATTGTCAAATTACTATTTTACAATTTATTTTTTTTTCAAATTATTTTTATTTTTTAATTCAAATTAAAGAAACTTAGATTTTTAACGAATTTAATGAATGTAATTGATAGAAATCAAAAATAGCTGTTGCTATATGTTTGGCGCTCAATTCAATATATTTATCAGTTCTCATCCATAAAGGAAGTTCAATTTGTATAGTATTTAGTCTTTTAGAGATGTCATTAAAAGATCCATGGCGTTCAGTTATAAAACCACCACTGTAGTAGTTTCCTTCTTTGGGAGATTTACAGCCTGGCGAAGGAACAACTTTAATAGTGCTTTTGTTTTCTATTAGCGAACCTAAAGAGACATTTTCTCCTCGGATAATTTCTTCAAGACTAAGAAAGCTTTTAGAATACATTGAATTAATTGAAGTACTAAGCGAATTGGAAAGTTTTTCATTTTCCAAGTCGCTTTTCTTTAACAAATAGCCTAATTCAACCCATTGCTCTGCGTGTGAATTACCATGAATGTCCAATATTAAGCCTTGATCAAAGTTATTTGGCAAGATAAAATTTTTCCGAAAATACAAGTCAATCATTGAATGATAATCGTGGTAAGCAGTATTGGCATCATGATTTTTGTTATGGCAGCAATTTTCTAAATCTCTATTAGGATCCATTTTTATTCTTAAAAATTAAACTCAAAAAATAAATTTAATATATTTTTTTAAAACTTATTTACCTGTGCAAATTATTATAGAGCACAAAAGGTATCGATTTAACACCATATTTTGTTAAGAACAAAATTTCAAGATCATTCCTTATAAATTTGGCAAATTTACGTGTATTCTTGTCATTCTTTAAATTTCCATTCAAATCATTTTCTCTGTTAGGAATTTCCACAGGACGCAAAGACCCGTCATGTGGCACGCTAAACAATATATTTAAATTTCCAATTTCCAATTCGGTATAATTTTTATAACCAAACACAACATTTGTATGTGAAAGGTCATGTGAGAAGCTAGTCAACATCAAATATCTAGCTCTATCAATATACGTTTTCCAAAATCGAGTCAACTTGACAACTTAATTTAACCAACTATATAATAATAGATTTTTATTTAAAATTATTTATTTCATATCAAATTATGAATAAATTCAAAAGAATTAGTTTTGCATAATTATTGTAGCTTTTTTTTCAGTTTTAAGCAGATAAAGTTTTGATTTAAATTTTGAATTTTAAAGATAAGAGTAGCTGTTTCAACACATAACAAGTTTTTAAGATAAAAATTAATTTGAAATAAAAAAAAATTTCATCAAAAAAAATAAGTTTGTTGATAAGGTGTAAATTATTATGAAATTAGAAGTTTTAGTAAATTTTTATTCTATTTTATTATACTTTTTTAAACAAAAAGGAAGTAAATGTTTCAAGATTACAACAAAATAATACTATTATTTAAAAATTAATTTTAAATTTTTTTATAAATTTTAAATGCTTTTGTACATTTTGATAAAGCATAAAATATTTGATTATTTTATTTAATTAAGATTAAAAGTAATAGATTTTGACGAATATTAAACAAATCTGAAAGAATAAAATATAAACTTTTTTAATTTGAAAAAAGTAATAAATAAACAAGATATATGAATATTTAATTTTGGCTATTTAAATTTATACATAAATAAATCGAAATTTTTAAAAACCTTGCTTTCGTAATTTTTTTTAATATTATAATTTTTTTCTATAGAATAAAATTATAGAATAGAAATGGCTGATCAAGTTTTACCTGACTCTCCAAAATATTCAACTTCAGTTGAGTCTTCACCAAGTCCGTATAATGGCGAATATGAAGATTCTTGTTTAAATTTTAGTTTCAATCCACAAACTAAACAAACAGCACGTAAGAGTACAAGTGAAATGTTAAAAAAGCTTATAGAAATGAGAAAAGGTGAAAAGATTGATTATAAGATCAGATCGAAGGTAAAGCAAACGGCCAGGAAGCAAACATCACCTAATTTTGTTTTAAAAATGAAAAATAAAATTAAACATCAAATTGTTACTGGTAATTTTCCTTATCCATTAATCTATTTAAATAATAATTTTCTTATCTATTTATTAAGAAATAGATGAATTCTATGCAAATAAAAACAATGAAAAAATATCTACTAAGCAAACAGCAAGGAAAAAAATTGCACAAAATTTTTCAACTCGATGATAAAATATACAGTAAAGTAAAATGTTTTGATCAAATTTCATTTTTTAAATTTGATCAAAACATTTTAAGTGCGTAGTTAAAATTCAACGCAAATTTAAAAAATTCTGTTAAATTTCAGAACGTTATTTTTAAACTTTTGTAAAAGGATTGTAATTTCTAAAAAATGCATTGAAATTTAAATGCTTATTTATAATTTTTGATCAAGTTTTAAAAATGAAATTTTATTAAAAATTTTACTTTGCTAAATATAGATTAAATACCAAATATTGTAAATCTTTAAAAATTCTTATTAATTTTTTTTGTTTTTCTGATACAATTCGATTTTAATTAATACAATAAAGATGATTTTTTCTAAATTTTCAAACCTTTTTTAAATAATTGAAAGAAAATTATTAAAAATTTAAAAAGTAGAATCATTCAGTCATACATGTTATATGTATATTGATATCATTTTTTCATATTAATCACATTATACTTTTTCATATCATGCAATATCATATTTTCTTGACTTTTACCTAAAAGAGCTACTATTCGAGAAGATTTAATTAAAAAGAAATAAAAATAAAATTATAAAATATTTTTAGTTATTTTGCTAAAATATGTTTTTCATATAATTTTTTTTCTATAAAAAAACTTTGCCGCTTTAGCCCTAAAAGACCGACTCACTTGAAGACTGGTATTTAAGATTGACAAAATTCAGTAATTTCGGCTGGTTAGCTAGGCAAGTGTAAGCTTCCGAGCATTATTCGATATATTTTTTTTAGCACAGACAAAAATATTGTCTTAACAGTTAAAACTTCTAAATTTACTTTACTTTCAAAAAAGACAAAAAAAGACAATAAGGCTAATGAAATTCAAAAAAAATTCTGAACCAAATTATTTTGGTTAATAACAGATATTGGATAGAAAAATTCCGAAAAATCACATTAAATTATATTTTTTATCTTTGCCTCTAGATCTTTAGTTATATTTGTGTTTATCAAATAACAATTTTATTATTCTAAAGACAAAATATTAGAAAACAAGTTAAGATATTAATATTATGGTGCAAAATTTTAATTTATTAAAAGTTAACTATTGATAAAAATATGCTTTAATACATGTTATTATGATTACAAAATTTCTTATTATCCAAACTTTTTAACTCAAAATGAGTAACATTACTTAAAAAAATAAAAAATAAAATTGTGTAGAATTTTAAAAAAAATGTACTTAATTTAAATGAATAAACTAAATTTTCGGATCATAAAAATGTAATCTTTGGTGATTGGGTTAAGTTTGATTTGGTGATTAGCCAATTTTCATTAACCAACTTCTTAATTTAGGTTAACATAGTAGTGACTAACCAACATCATTATAATAAAGACAATTTGAAATCGATAAAATGCAATCTAAACAAAATAAATGCATTCTTAATAATTATTCTTCATAATTTAATTAATATGAATATTTTATTCATATTTTTGGGAATTTCTTTTATAATATTTGCTCATATATTGCTAATTTATCAAAATTAGTTTTGATTTTTTATATATTATATCTAAAATTAACTCTAGTTAGTTTCTATTCAGTTGAATAAAACAAATAGATGAGTGAAAATTTAGATGAAATAAGTCCAAACACGTTGGATAATTTGCCAATGTCAGTAAGCGAAACTGAGCCTTTGAGTCCGAGATCGATAATTCATCAAATTGCACGAAATTTGGCCGAATCGACTCAAACATTCAACTATCCCATTCAATCTATTTTATCATCTCAGCCGACCTTTAATAACTCAACTTCAGAAGCCTTTTCTCAACAAACTACCAGTGAACTACCTTGCAATAGTCAATGTATAGACTTAACAAAAGAACAAGATGATGTAATGATAATAACAGATGGCCCAGTGACAAGGCGACATCTTCGTCAAACCAATTTATCAAGTTCGTTTTTATTCAAACACTTTTATTCTTATATTTCTAATTTGTTCTAAAAGGACAAATATCAGATAATTCAAATGAAATAGGTATTTTTTAATGTTTATTTTTTTTTGGTTTAAATTAAAAATTTTTTAACCAAGAAATTTTATCTTCTCAACGAAGACAGCCTAGTAAATTACTCATCAACAGCTACAAAAGAAACCATTTAACGTATTTTTTTTTTAGGAAGAAGAAATCGAAATCCAAATGAAACTATAGTTATTGATGATGACAGGTAAAATTTTTTAAAAAACAAAAAATATTTTATTTTTTTTTTACTAGAAATGAAATCTCTAGAGATAGTCAATCTGTCATTATTCCATCAACCCGGTCACCAGAAGCTGAGATAGTCTCACCAAAGCGACAAAAAACTAATAAGCCTTCAAGTAAAAATATAAAACATTTTAATAAAAATAAGTTAATTTAAATGATCTAAAGTTTTAAAAGATGATTCAGATGATGAAATTTTGGGAATACCGAAATGTCCACTTTGTCTTGAAAACTTGAACGAAGTAATTTCAGTACTAAAAAAAATATTTATTAAATTAACTTTTTTTAAATTAAAAGTTGAAACAACGAAATAAAAAATTAGTAGCTACTCCTTGTGGACACGTATTGTGCAATAAATGCTTAGACGAATATTTTAAATCAGGTGGCCCTCAAAACAAAGCAGTTTTATGTCCAACGTGTCGAACAAAAATAGCAAAATCCAAGATTATAACATTGTTTTTGTAAAAGAGAAATTATGAAATAAAATAAGATTTTTGTCAAATAATTTTCAAAAAGACAGGAAATTTTGAATTTAAATTGACCTCAGCTCTAAAACCATGTCTTTAAGTAAAGAATTTGACACATTATTTTTTTATTTGATAATCAAATGATGTGTAAAATTTGAAAAAAATCTATTTAAACTAAGAAAATTTTGTAAATTTTTATTTGATATATTTTCGATGTTGGTTTATAATAAAGTATTTGTCATTCAACGCCATTAAAATCTATAACTTATAATTGAGAATTAATTATCTCATTGAATTTTTTTAAATAAATTTTGAAAATTTTATTTATTACTAGTTTCAAAATTATTTTTATTATA
Organism: Brachionus sp. 'Tiscar'; assembly: GCA_006352455.1. Classification (NCBI taxonomy): domain Eukaryota; kingdom Metazoa; phylum Rotifera; class Eurotatoria; order Ploima; family Brachionidae; genus Brachionus; species Brachionus sp. 'Tiscar'. The sequence continues at coordinate 75,171 of VANL01000002.1, read as the reverse complement.
TATTTATATTTTATTTTATTTTTTTAATCAATGAACGCCTTGTAGGCGATGTAAAAAAAATCAAAATAAAATTAATAAATTTAAGACAAAAGAAGAGCAGCATAATTTTTATAGTGAACGCTATTTAAAAAATATTTGATTCTCTGTTTGTAATTAATAACTGACTAATTTTAAAAAAATATTTTAAAACATTATTTTGATGAAACTCGTCATGTAGCCAAAAGATATGATCAAAACTTTTTTTAAATATTAATTTTAGTAGAATTTTGGGTTTTAGAAAATTATCTTATTGCTATTACTTGATATGATCTTTAATTTATAAGATATTTTCAAAATTATGTCATTATCAATGAACCAATTAATCTTAAACGGTTTTTTAAATATGTTTTTTTTCTAGGAAATTTAGAGATTTATGAGGAATATTTTTTAGTTAAATGATTTAATCTAAATTTTAAAAAGATTTTTTTTGAAAAAGCTACTTAACAAATGCTTTTAATAATTTGAATTTGTTGTTAACTTAGTTTAGAAAATTAGTTTCAAAAAGCATATAAAAATCACATTAAATTTTATACCATCTTTTATATGTATTTCAATTTACTCTCAAATATTTTTTTAAAATTTTTCGTTTATATACTTGAATGAAATAAATACATGTATTATAAAAAAATTAGAAAATGAAAGAATCAGCTTCGGCAACTACAGAATCAAATAGCAAAAAAATAAACATTAATCAACTTAGAGATCGATGTCGAACGAATGAGGTCTTTTTTTCCTCTTTCATTGACATTATTCCATCGAGAGTTTACCTGAATCCGGATGATCGTAGAAATTGGATCCACATCATATCCAGTGAGACAAGAAGAAAAAAAAACAAAAATGAAGCTACAAACGGTTTCCTAAATGGGTCAAATAATATTCACAATTCAGATAATGATACTGAAGAAGATGATATTGAAATGCGAGATGAATACGAATCCGACATGGAATATCATTTTAACAAATTTGATCCAAAGTATTTCAAGACAGTTTCTCAAATACTAAAAGACTTTGAAATTTATCACCAAAAAAATAAAAAGGAAATTCAACAAAAATTTAACTTGAACCGAATTAAAATTCTAAAAGACAATCAGAGCAAAAGTACCATGATAAAGGTTCAAAATAAAAACCAAAGCAAGTCTAAAAAAGAAAAATCAGATCAAAAAATGGAAGAAAGCGAAGACACCCAAACTGAAGAAAAAGTCAAGTTAGATTCGAAAAAAGCTCAAAAACGCTCATCTAAATTTAAAGAAGAAAAACGTGCTGCTATTAAAAGACAACGATTGAGATACGACTCGCAGTCAGAAACTCAAATTGTTGATATAGAGCACTCTGAAGCGAATTCAAGTGAAAAAAGAAAACCTATTTTGAATAAAAATGGTGAAGTTGTTTTCTCCAAATTTGATTTCACAGCTGACAAAACTTTAAAACAAAAAAAAAATGATGAAAAATTAACGCCAGTTAATGCTAAACCAAAAGATTATAAAAAATTGCTAAAAAAATTACAAGAAAAAAAAGAAAAAATTGAGGAGCTCAAAAAAATCGAGCCTGAAAAAGCAACTGAACTGGAAACAGCTTCTAAATGGAAAACAGCCATTGAAAAAGCGTCAGGCATGAAAGTAAAAGATGATATAAATACACTGAAAAAATCCGTAAAACGAATGGAGAAAAAGAAAGAAAAATCAAAGAAAAATTGGGAAGAGCGTAGTAAAGTTGTCGAAGAAAAGAAAATGAAAGCCCAAGAAAAACGACGTAAAAATATAGATAAAAGAAAAGATAAGAAAAAAGAGAAAAAAATTAAGCAACTCAAGAAAAAAGGAAGAATTTTACCTGGGTTCTAATAAAAAATTAAAATAAATAAAATTTAAAATTAAATCTTTTTTAAGTTCTTATTTAAACATTAAAAATTTTGTTTAATTTTATATTTAGTAATGTTTAATTTGTTAAATTTTAAAATAGATTAACAAATTAAAAAGCTTCAAATTTTTCATGAAATTTTAGGAAATTTAATTTTTTCTTCCTACTGAATATTTAATTGAAAATTTTTAGTAGAAAGATTACAGTCAGTGAAAAAATTGACTAGAATAGTTGAAATTAAATATCGTAGTTAATTTATTTAGAGTTTGTTGGATATTTTTTATTTAAGCTTCATGGTTTAGGATCTGATTTATTCGAATTTTTTCTTTATATATTGGTATAAAAAAATGTTGTAAAATAATGAGATGACTGTTATATTTTAAAAATGATCAAATCTATGAAAATATTTTACCAAATAGATTTTTTATTAAATTATTGTCTCTCCAAAAAATATCTTTTTTTGATTCAGTATAAGAAAAAAAAATCCTGTGAGTATTTAAATGAAGGTTTAAAAAATTTTTTTAATTTCTTTTTTAAAAATTTTTTGCATACTAAAAGAATAAATTTTGAATAAATAATAAAGACTAATAGACTAAATAGTCTTTGAAAAACAATCAAAAATGTCAAGGTTTTTATACAAGTATTAATTTCAATTTGAATATATTTTTTTAAATACACTATTTCAAAGAATAATTTAAAAATGATTGCAGTTATTTTGCTTATGCTCGTAAGCTTGATCAACTCTCAAGAAATTTCTACTCAAAATGACCAAGCTGATACTTATATTGAAAGACATATGATAGTAAATAATTTACAAGATTTGTCCTTAACAAATACTGTGTATCCGGATCTAAACAAGTCAATTATCGTTTTCAATAAAACTTTAAACGATCTCCAAGAATCATACCAAAATTTTTTGGAAGGTATGGTAGAGAGTGAATTTGATAATCGAGAAAAAAGACAAAATCAAAAAAGAAAAGACAACAGCTTATTCAGGAATTTTGCACAAAGTGGTTTCATTTTTTATTCATTCAATTCAACACAACCTGCAAGTTTATTTATCCATGAATCATTCATTTTACCAAAAAATGTCAATTCAATTGACATAGCCGATAGAGATAGAGAACTTTTTGATTTAAATCATGATATTGCTGTTTTAAAATTTTTAGCTGAAGACGTAAAGCAAAAGATCAAAGCAAAGCAACGACTTTTTCGGGCAAAGTTGAAGGCAGCAAAAAAACTAAGAAAAGAAAAGAAAAACAAAATTCAAGAGGAACTATTTAATTAAATGATTTTCAATTGATCTAATAACAGAGAAAAACTTGTAGATTTTTTTTTGAAATAAATTTTAATAAAAAAAATTATTTATTTTTAATTGTAAGATAATTTTAGGTTGCCTAGCAACTTTATATAAAGGTATTCTGATGAAAGATGAAAATTATGAAAAAATCAGTTTTTTATAATATTTTTAATAGGCAATATGATGATTATTTTTAAAAATAATTATCATCTTATCCTAAAAATTAAGATAATTCAGCATTAATTTTAAATTGTTTGATATTTAGAAAAAAGCTCTCTTCTTAAATGGGCAAAATTTTCAGCATATTCAAGTCTAAATCAAATTCATCATCAAAATCAACTGCTAAACTAAATAATATAGTCCTAAAGTAAAATTATTTGAATTTTATCATAAAATGATAATATTATTGATTCTTTTTAGAGAAAAAATTACAAATGAAATGAATGGTTTGCAAGTAATTGAAACTTTTAAATTGTATGACAATGTTCTCAACATTAGTTCTGTAATTGATAACAAATGCCTTTTTGGTCATCAAAATAATTATGTAATTTTAAAAGGAGCTATATCAAATAAAATAATTTATTAAATTATTTTCTTAAGACACTAGAATTGTTTGATTATTTGAACAGTGAAACAGTCACAGTTTGGAATGGGCACGAAAAAGACATTACGAGAGTATGCCAGAAAATATTTTAATTTCTTTGAATTATATTTTTGATAATAAGTCAATTTATTGTGCCAGAATAGATAGATATATTAGTTGTTCTAGAGACAAAACTATTAAGATGTGGAACACTATGAATTCTAGACCTGAGCTAGATCTAAAAGGACATGAATTAGTAGTAACAACAATTTCGATCGATAATGGTAAGAATAACAAAATTAGAAGTAATTTTTTTAATAAATTTAATAAAAATAAATAAAAGAAAATAAAAACTTGATATCCGGCTCAAGAGATAATAATTTAAAGTTATGGGACTTAAACACCGGAAAAATAAAATGTTCTGCAAATATTTCCAGAAATCTTGTAACTAATAGAATTTTCAAAGTTAATTTAAAGTTTTAAAGCTATGATTCAAGATTTCTGATACATTTTGGTCAAATGATAATAAAATATTGATTCAGACTGGTGAAGATAAAGAAGTACGAATATGGGATCCGTACAACTTAAAAATTTTGTTTAATTTTCCAAAAAAACAATACATTCAATCAAGCTGCTATTTAAGTTCTGATAACAATTTTGCAATTACATCTAGCAATGGCTTTCAAGGAAACGGATGTGAAATAACCGTAAATTAAATTCTAAATACATTTATGAAATTTTAGATGAACAAGATCTTTTAATTTTCAAATATTCTGAGATTTCAAATTTTTTTTTGAATTTGAAAATAAATACAGATAAAATTGATAAAAATCAATATTTTGAAAAAAATTAAAAGATTAAAGCCTTTTTAATAAGTATTTTTTTAATATTTAAAAAACTAAAACAAATTTTAAACTGTTAATTTAAGTAAAAAATTAATTAAAAAAATTGAACATGTAAAAAAAGAAGATTTCATAGGATTTTTTTCTATGAATTCCCTATGAGAAAAAAATTTTTAATTTAACCAGTTTTTTTTTTCTTTGTTTTGATACATTTCTTTTTTATCAAAGGAAAATACATAATGATATTTTCAGGCTAGTTTTCATTTATAAACTAGTATTTCTTTCAAGTAACTTGAAAATTAACTGTTTTTTTAGATAAGATTTTATTATTCGAACTTAAAATTTCACTTTTTAAACTACAAGTTCAAATTTAAATTTAATTTTAATTTTATGTAATTAAGATTCAGTTACCAAAAATTTGATTAAATCATAGTAAATTTTTATATAATCTAATCTTTTAATCTAGCCTTTTGCACTGACCTAAAAATTTTAACTTGCTTGTAAATTTCTGTATTTATAACTCTATAGTATCTAAAAATAAAATTATTAAAAAGATTTTTTCACATTAATTATTTTCCAGGTCTGGGATTTGAGACAAAGAAAACTAATGGCTGAACTTTATGGTCATGAACAAACTGTTACCGATGCTAATATTATTAAGAATGATTCTCAAATTGTTTCATGCAGTAATGATTCAACCGTTCGTCTATGGGATATGAAGACATTGAGTTAGTCAAGACTTTTTTTAAAAATCTTTAAGAAAATTTTCAGATAATATTTTTTACTTAAAGAGCTACTAGAAACAATTTATGTCTCCAATACTTTAACCAGTGTTGCTGAATCTCAAGATATGAAGTAAAAAAATTAATTTCCTTTTGAACGTATTAATAACTAAACATTTTTTCTATCAAGATATATCCTAGTTTCAAGTTTATCCAATGGTGTTCACTTAATAAGAAAATGAATAAATTTTTTTACTATTTGCATTTTGGTATATTATTTATATTTGTAAATAAATTTTATTAAAATAGACATAAAAAAGTTAAGATTTTTCCTCTTGAATTTTTTCCAAGTGAGAGTCGTCGCCTTTAAATTTGCTTACTATTCTTTTTTCGAGTTCATCATCGGTTTTATACGGTTCTGGAAGTGCAAAAGAACGAATTACTGGTGTTTTAGCCGGTGACCAGGATGGTGTGATCTTGTCGTGTAGTCTCCATGAGCCATACGGGTCACTAAGATGCTTTTCGAAAACAACATACTCAAGAACGTCTTTGGGCAATGTGTTGCTTCCAAAAGCCAAACGACCAAATCGATCATAGACAGCAAGAATCTTTTAGGAGAATAATTTACATTTTTCAACAATTTATCAATTTAAAATCAAAGAAAAAAAATCAAAAACCTGTTTTGAATGTATTCTTACTGTTACTTGGGCGTACAAATCAGTTTTAACTAACATTTCTCGAGTAACAAGATGCTTGACTACAGGTTCTTCCAATGATTCAATCCATTTCCATCTAATTGTTTTAAATTTCATATTATGATACATTTTCTTTTAATTAATATTTGAAAATAATTTTCATTTTTAAATAGATTTTTGATTACCATTAAAGCATTTTCAGTAACAAAATTTAACATTTCTTCTGGATCACGTCTTGATAACAAATAAATGTTTTGAAAAAAAACTTATTCAAATTATTTACTTGCTTAGTATGCTATGAGCATCTATATAAATTTGCTGGGCGGTTTCGCCAAAAACATTTTCATCAAAACTACTATCACTTTTTTTTATTAGTCTTAGATGCTTGAACTTTTTACTCGTTGATTTGGTAATTTTTTCAACTGCCCCTTTGGCAAACTTAAAGAAAATAATAAAATCATTTTTTTTTCTATATTTTAATTTACTTCTTTGGAGAATAATGAGGCTTTTCCATCCCCTTCAGGTGGAATATACGGATCGAATATTTCCTCTATTTTGATTTTATTTTTATCAATTATTTATCTAATTTAAAATTTGAAAAAGTATACTTGAAGAAGTTATATTAATTGGCTTGTAAATAAATGAAGTTGGTGGTTCAATTCCTCTTTTCACTTTTTCCTTAGTATTTGAATCAAAGTCAAGCAAAGTTGGTTCTGTAAGTTTGTTTTTTCGAAGACGTCTAAATTTTGGATCCCAATGTGTTGCTAGTGTTCTAGTTACTGTTTGTTCAAAAAATGATTTAACAAACTTTTGATGCAAAAATATGCTTTTCTTATTTATAATTGACAACATTTTTAAAATTTCAATCTTGCATATCAGTTAGTTTAACTTTTCTTAAAATATAATATTCATCAATTAAAATCGAAAAAATATTTTAAAAAATTGAAAAATAAATTCAATTTAATAAATTAAAATAAAAAATTGAAGGGATAATTAAGACCCTGTAATATTTTTTTCAAATAAATTTAAAATAAATGTTATTTATTTATGTTTTTATTTAATTAAAATGAAATTTTACTATAATTTCTATTATTTTTTAATTTATTTTTTTTAACGGAATTTCGTTCAGTTTCGTATTCAATTTTAATTGGTTTTTTAGAGACTGTTTTTTTATCATTTGCTTTTTTCTTTTTGTTTCTAACTTCTTTCAAGTTTGCAGCTCTCTTGGATTTTTTATTATCTGGTTCATCATTATCATCATCATCAATTCCGTTTTCGTCTCCCATAAATTCTGAATCACTTATATCATCTTCCTCTTCAAAATCACTATCCACTTCACCCTCTTGGTCGTCATCATCATTGTCGTATTTTTCATTCATATCTTCAATTTCTTCGTCACTCTCTTCAAAATCGGCTACAAATTCTCTTGTTTCATCATCCTGATAAGATAATATCAATAATAGACAAAAATTTCATTTAATTTACTAAATTACCGATTCCTCTTCCATTTCTTTCTCAATTTCTGTATTTTTTTCCCATTCAGCCTCTTCGTTTTCGCTTAGTTCTTCTTCATCAAGAACTTTGTCAAATGCAGTTATCGGAAAATTGTAAATGTCTCCATATGTTCCTTTTTTAAGTCTTTCTAAAAGTTCTTTTTCGATAGCTTGATCAATATTAGCTGCTACTAAAGCTTTGTTTTCTTTTCTCTGCTCTCGGCGTTCAATTTTTCTTTTTAATGGAACTAATGTTTTACTAAAATAAAATTTTTATTTAAGCTAATTTGGAAATTAAAATTTGTTTTATACGTATTATTTAAAGTCAAACGTCTGATTCTTGTCAAATACTGAGTGATTTTTGTAAATCTCTGTTTGCATTTGTGTTTTAAAAACCTTAATATTTTATTATTATAAAAATATACATTAATTTAATCAGTCAATTCACTTTGGCCAATAAATCAAATTGCGACTAATTTGTTCCATAGCTTTTTCATAATTTCTAGATAGTTTGACTTTTTCCCACAACTTAGAAGGAAAATGTGATCTTTCAACAGTTTTCATGTACAAATAACAAATGCCTTAAGAATTTTCTAGACTATAAAAAAGAAAAATTGAGTTTTTGTATTTTTAGGTACCTTTTTCTTCTCTAATTGTGGCATACTGACTATTTGCTAATGGACACGAGGCGCGATTACACAAGCCGGTGAGATTGTATTCATTTCTGCAGAATTTTTGAGTTTTTGTTCTAGTTTTGAAAGAACAAAACTGACCATTTATGATTCCCCAAATCACCTATAACAAATTTGATTTAAATATTTAAAATTAAGAAAAATATAAAATTCCATTTCTTACGTCGTCTTGCTGCATTTTTTAAATGTATCGAGTTAAATTTTACTATTTCAAAAAATTATTTTGTTTATTAATGCAAATTATCATATACACATGGATTTTAGTATTAATGTAGATGTATGAATAATATTTTTAAATTTAAAAAATCTTGCATAGATAAATTAAATATTTATCAGCTTTAAAAAAATATTTCATTTATTATTTGATTTGATAATTTATTAAAATTCAAATCTATGAAAATATCAGATCAATAATTTAGAAAAAAACATTTAAAATTAGTGGTCATGGTTGTTTTTTTTTTGATTTTTAAAAATTAACTTTCCATTTATACTCACTAAAAAAAAACTCTTCGGGTTTCCATAGTTTTAATTTTAAAATACGACTCAATCCTTATTATATTAAAAATTATTTCTAAAATACTTGACAAACAGTTATTGGGCTCTTAGAATGACTTCCACTCCACAGAATAAAAAAAAAAGCAACAAAAATTCTAAAGACGCAATTGAGAGATTTTCACCGCCTGACATAGAAAATTTGACGCTGGATGAAAATTTTTTATTTAAATGTGCTTTAAAAAATGAATATCAACCTATTTGTGGGTCTTTTGACGTAAAGGAGCATCCTTTGGCTACATATATTACTGAAAATAAATTGTTCGAGAAAAGAGATGAACATGGCAAAACTCCTTTTGATCTAGCTGCTCAGATTGGCAATAAAGATTTCATAAGAGCTATTTTATTAAGAACTGATGAAAAAATAGATGAAAATGTTTTTAATCTCAGGAATTTGCTTAAACCAACAAATTCGTATAACTTTTTGCATTATGCTTGTATATGGGGTAGACTAGATTTAGTTAAGTTTTTAATTGAACAACAAAAATTACTTCTTGACCCATTAATTGACGATTTTATGTCAAATTCAAATGCTACAATGCAAAGTACAAAAAGCAATAGTTCAAACCCTAATTTTAAAACCTTGGGAAGTGTACTTTTAAGATCTAAAACAAAAAATGGTGAAAGTCCATGTGATTTGGCAATTCGCTATCATCACCATGAACTTGTAGAATATTTGAATTATGCAGGTATATTTTAAAAAATTAAAATATATTTTCTATTTTTAAATTTTTAGAAAAAAGACAATCTTTTATTGATAATATAAATGAGGTTAAATTGATTGCCTCTGATTCGGAAAGAAACCAAAATAAATTTTCTAAAGACGATAAGAAAAAATTAGATAAAATTTTTGCTGAAACAATGGACTGGTTGGAAAAAAACAAAGAACTTGTTGATATGGAAATATTAGATACTCAGATTAAATTAACTGAGAGTGAAGTAAAACCAATTTTAGATAAATTGACTTTACAAGAATCCAATATATCAAATAGTAATATTAACAGCGGAAGTTTTTCTAACCGTTCAAAAGAAACAACGAAAGCTTAAGGTAAAAACTCGTTTTAAAATATTTTTTAAAACTTTTTATATTTTTAATAAAAATAAAAAACTCAGTTTTAATATTTTCTAACGAACTTTTTAATTTAATGGAAAAAATTAAACAAAAGCTTTCAAAAAAAGTTTATTGATAGATTAAAAAAAATAGTATTGTCTATTTTTTTAAAAATAATTAAGACCAGATTTAAAATTGGCTAAATTGTGTGATAAAAATCTTGGTCTTTTTTTTCGTAAATAAAACTCTAAAAATTATTCACTAAAAAAATAATTATATTTTAATTATATTTACTTGCTAGCATTTATTTATCGAAATTTTATTGAAATGATAGAATAAGTAATATCAAAATTAATCTGGTTGAATAAAAATATAAATTTTGATATTCAAAATTTTTTTTTTATTTAATTTAATAAAATAAATATTTAAGCTCAAAATTTGTGTCGACACAGAAAATTATAAATTTAAATTTTGCAAAATTTTTGGCCAATTTCGATATTTTATTTCAAATTAAATATTAAAAAATTGCAATTGAAAAGCTAATACTTGAATGCAAAATATGCAAGTGAACACATCGGCATAATGATTATTAAAATTGCTTATTTAAATGCAATTATGTCGCTTAAAAAATTCAATTCTAAGATGCCTCAAAAAGCATACTTTTATTTGGTCTCCTCTCTCTTGTATAAAATGCACCCTCCTGATCATGAAAATGTCTTTATCTTCATCATTTATCATAATTTTAAAGCATAATTTTAAATGCATATTAAACCAAGCTATATTTTAAATACGAAATAAATTTTAGCATATGTAAGAGACTATAAGTTTTAGTTTTAAACCATGAACGATGCATCAAATGTTCATTTAATCGTGGTTCTTTTTATTTTTCCATTTTGCTGACTGAGTTTTTAATTTTGCTTTCTAGAAATTTTCCTAAATAGCTCAGCTTAACGAAAAAATCAATCTTCTCTTTCTCTTTGCTCTTTTTTCATTTTGGCAAATAAAAGTTTAAAAAAAGATTTTCGCTGATCGCAAACAAAAAGCAACTCAATATTTGCATTATTTCTACCCAACTATTTAATAATTAAGTCAAAATTAAAAATTTTAAAATTTTAAATATGAATAGGTTAATAACAGAAAAATTTGGTATATTTGTTTTGTTTTGTGAAAATGGGTCGGCTGTCAACGTTTGCCAAAAATCGAATACTTAATCTTAGATTTCAAAAGAGCTATCGAATAAAGCAAATAGCCAACGCTCTATTCCAGGAGGATAACATTAAAGTTTCGCGTAAATCTATAAGTACTTTTTTGAAGAAATACATTGAGACTAAGTCAATAAACGACAAGCCTAGGAGCGGACGCAATAAAAAACTTACACCCGAAGAAATAAATCTAATCGGCGAAGTGACCAGGCTCAACAGGGACATAACTGCTCCAAAAATAAAAGAATATTTAAATCTCAATGTATCCACGTATACAATATTACGAGCTAGCAAGCTTTTTGAATGGAATAAGCTAAATCCAAATTCAAACGAGGCCAAAAAAGCTGCAGCTCTTGAGCGTCAAATAAATGGTAATGATAAGAAACGAAAGATGGGAAAAAGAAAAAATGACTTAGGCAAAAACTCAGCTTCGAGTACTTCGTTGTGTTCTGATGATCAATCAGATTCTAATCAAACAATTAAGCTCGAGCCCATGCAAAAAGAACACACAAGCATATTTCCAGGTTAATTTTTTTCTATCATTCTTTAACATTTTTGCATCCAACCATCCATAAAAAAGAGTTTTAATATCTATTCAACTAATTTAGAAATTTTTTCTTCAAAAATTTAATTTTTAATTTAATTTTTGAAAAAAAAATAAAAATAGATAAAAATTTTTTGATTAAAGGTTAAGCAAATAGTATTTATAATTTTATTAAAAAATCAAAAAATATTTAGAATTAATAAAATATAAAGCATGGGCTGCCCGAGTAAGTTGTATTTTTATCTGGGTAATATTTTCCTCTGGCAATCTTTTTCCTTCATTAGAGATTAAAAATTTTATAATAAGATTTATTGCTTATTTATAAATATATATATTAAATTTATTTGAAATAATTATAAATATACCGCTAATTATTACATAATAATAATTTTTGACAAGTTTTTAACTCTGTTATTCTTTTTTAAATGAAAAAAATTTAATTTAAATTTCATTTAGAGCTTCCACCAGATGCCAATATGAATTTAATACCGGAATCAGAAGTACTGTTGACCAAAAATATATCTTCGTCACCGATGGTCTTTGCAACCAAAATATTGTACAAGATATTTAAGTTGGATGAACTAATTGGACACAATGTTAGTGGAAAAACATTCAACAAATACATAAAGAATAAAAAGGCTCTAGATGAAAAGCGCATAAACTACATACGTTGGCTAGTCGAAAATTATTTTGAAGCCGAGAGCAAAGATGAACTTTGGAAATCATGTCGAACTGCTATAAATAAAAGCATACGAAACAATGAAATCAAATTTGCTAATGCTGTTGGCATACCTCCGAACAACTTTGATGAGTTACAGCAAAATTTAGCGCTGTCTGAACAGCAACAACAAATTCAACACCAAACACTTCAACATGAAATACATTATGCATCCGATTTTACGTCTGACCAAAATAACAGTATTATACATTTAAACAGTGACCAGATTGCTGGTACTCAGTCAGCTACCATTATTAATTTACAACCAAATTTAAGTATTTTTCAAATTACAAATGATCTACCGCCTAATGATCTAGATGAACTTCATCCTGATAATGAAGTCAATCTAAAACTAGCTAATCATTTAAATCAGACCACATCAATTGTTCGTCTTACAGACGAGGCTGATATTTCTCCTGAATTTAATCAACATGATAAGGTTTATATTGATCTTAATAAAGCAGCTAAATTAGGTAATTAAATTTATCTAAAAAAAAAAAGTCAAATTAATTTTTTTTTCTCTATTTTGTTGGTTTAGATACTGATTCTATAGTATTTGATGAGACCAATAATCAATTTATAGTGCATAACGAGCCTAGTAAAATGAGTATTTTGTCTGAGCCAGAAATACTGGAACTCAAGAATTTGTGTTGTTGCTCTCCGATGATTTTTTCAACTAAAGTATTGCTTAAAATATTCACCAAAGAAGAAATGATTGGTCACAATGTGAGTGGTAAAACATTTCATAAAAACTTGAAAAACAAGCAACCATTAGATGAGGATCGAATCGATTATATTCGTCATTTAGTCGAGAAGTATTTTCCCGAGAAAAATATCGATATTATATGGAAGTCATGTCGTAAGGCAATTAACCGAGTGATCCGAAATTTTGAAATAAAAGAGTCTCGACTTATAAAATCGATAGAAGATGACATTCTAATGGAAGCTGATGGATACGACGGTGAAAATTTAGACAAATCAAACGATGAGTCCGAAATCGAAATGTTCTGCGAAAATGCTCATAGCACGCTTAGTAATGACCGATCAACAAGCAGTTTAGAAACTTTTAATTTAAATTCTAGTAATTTATGACTATGATTATTCTAAATTTGAAGTACGTTTTTTGGCAGTATTTTGTTTTTTTTGTCTTTTTTTTTGGCATTTTTATAAACCAATATATTTGTTTAAATTAAAATGTTATTTTTTTTAGTTATTTTATTGTTGCAGTATTTGAGAAAATTTACTTTATATTTTTTGCTTTTTTCGCTTAAGTTTATTTTAACCTCTTAAACTAATGTAAAAATATGAATAGAATTAAAATTTTATTAAAAATAAAATTAAAGAATTATTCAATTTTTTTTTAATATGTGACATTATAAAACAATAATCGTATTTTTCTCGGCAAAGTCAAAAAAAAAGTCAAGTATTTTATTTTTTAAACTTATTGACTCTAACTATTCACACTCAAAGCATGATTTTATTTTGAAAAAATATGAAAAAATAATTTTTATTAATGTGAAAATTTTATTGAAATTAAGTTGGTTAAAATCAAAAATAACTTAATAATCATGATTAAATAAAAGAAATTTTAAGTTAAATTAATTTGGTTTTCATTTAAATATTTCTAAAATTGATGAATATTTTTTTCTGTTTTCAGTTACTCCAAGTTGTATCATAAGTTTGATCCCAAGTCTTGCTTCTCTGGTATTCAACACTAGCTCACCTAGCAAAGTTTCATTATTCATATTTAGATATAAAAGCTTTTAATCATCAAATAAAAGCAAAAAAATTTTTTTTTATTTTCATCGCCTATGTGGTGTTTACTTAAATAAATAATAATGATAATAATAAGGTAGCGATTCAACTCAAAATGTTTCATTTTAGCAAGCTTATACTTGCAAATGTAATTAATAAGCAAGTATTAAAATAACTACAATAAAATAGCAAAACTGTATTTAAAAAAAAAATAATCATTTAGTAATTTTTTTTACCTAAAAACAAGAAAATAAATTTTTATTAGTAATCCAGAATAATTGATAAGTTTTCATAGTATTTATCAAAATTTTCTTTCGAAAAACATTTTTGAATCTCTCTTATTTTTTCGTCTAATAAAATATACGCTGGTTTTCTTTTATATTGAACACCAGTTTCGAGTTTAATAATGTTATCTTCAGATTTTTTTTGCTCTTCTCTGAACTTATCAACTAATGGGTATAAAGATGGATGATTTTGTAACATACTAATAAACGCATTGTGCCAAAATTGTTTTTTTCTAGACAAACAATCATTGATATTTCATAATGTTCCCTCGTAACGAGGCGTGACGTAAACTTGTTCATACTTAGTTCTTCGACCACTACCAGTTTCTTGGTTGTTTCATAGCCGATCCAAGTCTCTTATAAATAAGTAAACAATATGATAAATTCTAAATTCTTCTGTCCAATTTTGATTTTATTCTATTAAAAATAACTTTAACGTAGTTCATTGGCAAAAAAGCAATCACTTGAGCAAGTTTTAATATCTTTCTATGTTTGATACACCTAGTAAATGGAACACTCAAACCAAATTCTTATATTTTACGCCAGACCGCTTGTTTGATTTTCGTGAAATCTCTATTTTAATTCTAACTATTTCTAAAACAGCTAACTAAATCAACTTTTTTGGGTAAAAGAAAATAAACAATTGGTAGACATTGTAGACTTTCTAAAAAAGAAACGGAGCTATATTAAAAGTTCAAATGGCAAAAATGTTATTATTTTCGATCAACTTTAAATTTTTTATACAAAAAAACGTCTTGGATCGTCTTTACCCAAATAAAAATGATAATTTTTATATTTTAAAATATAATATTGATTAATTAAAATGTCAAAGCTTCAGATGACTAGTAAATTGTAATTAAAAAGGAGATACGACAAAGAATTGTTCATGAATTGTACAAAAAATTCAATCAATTTCAATAGTATTCAATCAAAACCAGAATAAAAAATTTAATTGCTAAATTTGAAAAAGAAAAAAATTTCTAATCTGATCAAATATGCATATTTAATGCTACTAATTAAAAAAATAAATTATATAGATATTTGATTAATTGATAATTGTATAAATATTTTCAAATTTAAAATTTTTACAAACTTAAAAAAAATTTATTCAAACTTGTGCTCTTTACTAAAAATTCTTAACCGTTTAATAAATTTAAATGCAATGTGTGATTTAAAAAGATTCTTGTGTTTAGAAATTAAAAAAAAAATATTTTTTAAAAATTAATTTTTTTTATTATTTAACATTTATTTAAATTAAGTTTTTTTTTTTAAATATTTTTCATGAAAACAGGTTTGAAAAAAAATTCAGAAAAAATGTAGAAAGAAAATTTTTGCCGGTAAATATACAAAAATTTTTTTGAAAAATAAACAAAAAAACAAACAAACAAAATGTTTTAAATTACAAATAACATTAGTTACAAAATTTCTTATGAACAAGTTCGAATCTTAAGTCTTAAAACAAGAATTCCAATAAAGGATCTCAGTCCCATGATTCTTCTTCATTTTCAGCTGCATTAATAGTCGAAAAAGTACTTGGCTTTGATTCGACTGACTTACGATCAAATTTGCTTCTAAGATCAGTCGAACGTATATTTGTGCCAGCAGAATTTCCCACTGAATATTCACTGAACGAATTAAGCCATTCAGGAACGTTTTGTCCAGCTTGGGACAAAATACGCACTAATGGTCGGGCTAATTTTTGATCATTTTCATTTTCAGGGTCGAAAAAACTGATCGATTTTCCCAAATTACCGCATCTGCCAGTGCGACCAATTCGATGTACATATTCATCTATTGTTGACGGCATATCAAGATTAATAACATGATTAACTTTTTCTATATCTAAACCTCGGGCTGCCACTGCAGTACAAACCAAAATATTTTTAGAGCCATTTTTAAATTCTTTTAAAGCACATTCTCGTTGTGATTGTAGTCGATCACCATGAATAGAAGTGGCCGGATAGCCTTTTTGAATCAAAAAGAAAGCATTTACATCAGCCTCTTTCTTGTGCTCTACAAAAATCATTGTCCTATCATTTCCGATTTGATCCAAAATTTCAATACATTTTTCTCTTTTTTCATATTTGGTTACTTTATAAATAGTTTGCTCAACATCTGTGTTAGCACCTCCAACTTGACCAACTGCCAAGAACAGGTAGTCATTCAAAAAGTCTTGTGCTAATCTTTGAATCTCATCGGGAAATGTAGCTGAAAACATGAATGTGCAACGATCAATTTTTTCTTTTACTTTACCTTTTTCTAAAATATCTCTAACAGCTTTCTCGAAACCCATGTCTAACATGCGGTCCGCTTCATCGAGCACAAAATATTTTACTTTTTCCAAGTTTATCTTATTTTCTTCAATGACATGTAAAAGACGACCTGGTGTGGCTACAAGAATGTTGCATCCTGTTTCCACTTTGCCTAATTGAAAGCCCAAGAAAACACCACCGTATAAAATTTGAGTTTGAATGATAGATCCATGACTAAATTTTCTACATTCATGAAGAATTTGAAGAGCCAATTCACGAGTAGGAGATAAAATTAATGCCTGTGGTTGTTGTATACCACTCAATTGACTAGATTGGATTCCATCTTCAAGAATATTTTTTAAAATTGGAAGAACAAAAGCTGCTGTTTTTCCAGAACCAGTCTGAGCACAAGCCATTAAGTCTCTTCTTTTTAGGATAATAGGAATTGAATATTGTTGGACTGCAGTTGGTATTGAATATTTTGTTTTTTTAATATTTTCACGTAGTAATTCAGAAAAATTGGCTTCATCAAATGACGAGATTGGCTTAACATCTTCACTACCATTGCCAGACAAATCAGTTTTTATTTCAATTTGTTTTTTAAAATTAACCCCAGCAGCTACAGTAGTGAATAAAGATTCTTCTGTTTCCTCTACATCGGTAGGAATATATTTTTCTTTTTTAGGAGGAATATTCTCAGAATTGCTTTTGTCATTATCTTTTCCAAAGGTTCCATTTCGTTCATCTCGTTTTCTATATGATCTTTCACCATCGCCAGAACTTTTATCCCTATTTCTGTATGGTCTTCTCTCATCATTTTCATTTTTTTGTCCAAATCCTCTATTAAAACCTTTGTTTTCTGCATCACCATTTTCATCATTTCTTCGATTAAATGATCTTCGATCATTATTTTGTTCTATATTATTTCGTCGATTAAATGGTCTTCGTTCACCATCAGCGTTATCGTCGTTACGTTTATTGAAACAAAATCCTTTGCGTTCACCTTCATCATTGCCATCCTGATTTCCAAAATTTTTACTAAAATTTCTTCTTTCTCCATCACCATAGCTTTTGTCTCCATTTCTGTATGGTCTTCTCTCATCATTTTCAATTTTTTGTCCAAATCCTCTGTTAAAACCTCTGTTTTCTCCACCACCATTTCCGTTTTCATTTTGATTTCCAAAATCTCTATTAAATCCCCTTTTTTCTCCATCACCGTTATCATAATTTCGTCTGAATCTGCGTTCTTCTCCTTGTTCATCGTTCTTTCTGCTAAATCCACCATTTTCTCGGTTCCTGTGATTATAGCTAAATCCTTGTCGATCATTCCTATTATCTTCATTTTTATTTCCGAATTTAAAACTACGTCTTTCTCCGTCATCATTTTCATTATTTCGACGGTTAAAATTTCTATCATTGTCGAATTTGCGGTAAGGTTTTTTGTCTCCATTTTCGGACTCATTAAATCTTCTTAAATTACCAAATCCTTTTGATTCATTTGATTCCGAATTTTCTACCTGCTTACCAAAACCATTCCAATTTTCATCGCTTTCTTGCTTGCGACTAGTAGAGCCAAGACTATTTTTTTCTGCATTGTCATTGTAAAACCTTTCTTCAGACAAATCAGCATTTTTTACTTTACTATAGTCATTTGATTCACCAAAACTAAATGAATTGTTATTTATATCATTATTGTTTTCATCTAATTTTCCAGGTTTGATAAAATCGAGTTGTTTGTTTGATCCAGGTCGACCTCTTCCAGATGCACGCTTTGGTATGTTGTCAGTTTTTTTCTCTTCAAATCCGAAACTGTCTTCTTTAGGCTTGATGGAAGTGAAAGAACTAGTTTCACAGACTTCGGTATCCCAATTATCTTCCATTTTATATCGGTGGATTTTCTTAATAAATATCAAATTTTCTTATTTTTAGATATTTTGTAATTAAATTAATTTTTTTTAAATAAGAGATTAATTTGAGAAGAAATTTGTTCTAAAGCCAACTTAAAAAAAGAAATTCTTGAACCCTCATGACTGCAGTAACGATTGATAAAGCTTACATGTTTTTTTAAAAAGGATTTACATGCAGTTTAAATTTTAATTATGCATCATTACAAAAAATAAATTTTTAAATAACCACACACATGTGCTGGATAATTAATGTATACTATTAGATTCCAGGGAAAAAGGCTAACTATTAGAAGTATATTCATCAGTTTGTTTAATTTAAATTTAGTAAAAATATTTAGTTATCCGTTTAACAACTTTTTTTAATTTTAAAAAGCCATTTTTAATTTTTTTTTACTTAAATTATAATTAACAATTTTATAAAAATTTAAGCCATAAAATATTCCATTAATCAAATGAACATATTAAACAAATTATCATGTTATCTTAATTTAAAATTATTTATATCAATATTTATATAATAAAATTTTAAAAGCCATCAGAAAAAAATTTTTTTTTGAAGAACTGACCTCACATGAACAGTGATTTTTTTAATTCGAAAACGAAAAAAAAAGGAAAAACTGACCCAAAAAATCTATAATTATCACTACCTTTATTGATACAGTGTTACTTTAATAAGATAATTTTTGGCGGTATTCCGCAATTTTACGTTAACTGACATTAAATTATGTTAAAAAGGGTAAATTGATCTAAATTGTAAAATATTTTTTTTATAGAAAAATTAAATTAAAAAAATAAATGACAATGCAAAAATTAAAATTTATATTTGAATATTTTTAGAATTTGATAATTTTATTTTATTCGACCTTGTTCCTTTTTGTAATTTTTGTGCTAAATAATATTTTAAATTTTTATTAATTAAAAGTTTATTTATTTTAATTGCAACTAATAGTTCTCTAATCTTCATCACACTCAAATTAGGGCTCCGTCCCAGATCTTTTTAATATAATTATTGAATTAATTATATTATTGTTTTTTAAACTTATTTTAATAAAATAGTAAAAATTATTATTTTTAAAATTTATCATGTTTTTTATTAAGAAAATTTTGGAAATAAAAATAATAAAACAAAAAAAATTAATTATTAAATACTGAATGGGGCTCATGCTGAGAAAATAATTCATCCAAAAGTTGCTCGTCAAAGAAAACAAATTTTAATTTTTTCTTAGATAAGAAGTCGTTATTAGCATCGTAAGTCTTTTCTTCAATTCCAGTTTCTACCTCATTTAAATCACTTGCTTTGTCTTTTTCACCAGCTGATGAATTAATATTCTCTATA
Source organism: Brachionus sp. 'Tiscar' (assembly GCA_006352455.1). Taxonomy (NCBI): domain Eukaryota; kingdom Metazoa; phylum Rotifera; class Eurotatoria; order Ploima; family Brachionidae; genus Brachionus; species Brachionus sp. 'Tiscar'. Next base: position 55,350 of record VANL01000002.1, on the reverse strand, counting down.
ACTTCTGAACTTAAATCTTCCCATTCTTCCAATTCAAACTCTTCATTCAAATTTATTTTTCCATATTTCAACAATGAATTTCCCTCATTTACTCTTTCACTTTCATTTTTTTCTTTAAGCTTCAGTGCAGCTTTATGAACTTTTTCCAAATAATCTGGTAAACCACTAGTAGCCATCCATTTATAAGCAATTTTTGGGATTTTCGCTTTATTTATATCATAATACTGAATGACATAATAAAGGCCCGGTTTATCAAAATCATCATGTGGAAATACAATAATATTTGATTCGTATTTGGTGACTCTTACATATTTATTTTCATTTTGATTATCAAGAAAATTATCAATTATTTTGCTTTGTTGCTCACTATCGGTAGGGTCAAGTGATTCAGCCGAGTCGATTAAACATGGATCAATTTTAACTTTTGGTACACTTTTTGAAACTAAAATTAATATCTTAGCTTTAGGATCAATGCAATATCTTCGAATATAAATGTATTCTCGAGGATTTAAAGGGTAAGGAAATTTCATAATCCATTGGACTAATTCGGTACTTGTGTTCGGATCTTTGCTAATAACATCTAAAGATACAGCTAAATAATCCCATTCTTTTCGATATTCCAAATCAATTTGAGTTTCATAAAATTCCAGAGGAGTTATATCGTTAAATCTGCCCAAAACTTTGTACTCAAACAAATCATAATTAGGTTTGGATTCCTTTGATTTTTCGCTATTTTCTTGGACATCATCATCATTTTCTAACTGAATACAGCGCCTCCAAATCATCAAATCTTTTTTATCGTAGATCAGCTTCCATTCTTGATTCTCAATAAAACGAGCTGCCTCAAAATCTATTGTTACTTTATGTGGACTTCCAATCGCCTCTTTAGAGTTTTCCTTTTCAGGATAAACGTCAAACAGATTCATCATTTCATTAACTTCATGTTTTATGTCACTATCAGATAATTTATACTCTTCCCAAGTAAATAGACCACCCATTGCTGAAAGGGAGGCAAAATTCTTGCGATTGAAAAAGCTAAATAACTCAAATTTTAACTTAAAGCTTTGAATCTTAAGCAAAAAATTTTTGTAAAACGATAAAAATAATTGAACAAATCCTTTAGTTTTAAGATTCATTTTTTTATTCAAATCGAGAAATTTTCTACTTGACGACTTTGTTACATTCGAAGTTTGTACCATAATATTTTTTAAATTTGAATTCAAATTTTGACGAAAAAGGGTGGCTATTATCGTAGAGTTTCGAACAACTTTTATTCTCTTTGATTTACCGGATTCGATTTTAAACAAATTTTTCAAATTTAAATGTCGAAATATTTGCCTAATATCCAAAAATATTCGTTGGTTACATAATGATAACACATTTGATGTTCTGGGAAAATTTAACAGTCTTGAATTGAGCTTTAATGTATTGACAGATGTGAGAACGATATATTTGAATGATGTTTTTGTTTGGTTGTTGGCTTTTATTTGAAATTTTTTGAATAGACTCATTATTACAGCCACATTACATAAAAATTAACTCTGAAAAATAAATAAATAAATAAAGCAAAAAATTTTTTTCTTAGAATAAAATTTTTGATATAAATGTTTTTATATAATATTTTATATTAAAGCTTAATATAAAGAGTTTTTTTGTTTAAATTATACAAAATATTAACTAAATTTTAAATATTAGTATACTCTTTAATAAAAATATCCCCTAAAATCTCCTTGTTTTAAAGCGAAGTAAAATCTGACATCTCTCATCTCTATATTTATTAATTATTAAATAGTCTTAGAGCTATATAAAATAAATTCTTAAATAAAGATATGATTTGGGACCCACTTATTTACAAAGGTATACAATAGTAAATTTTTAATAAGACGTCAGAATTGATGGTATTGTAATGTTTTATGATGAAAACAAGATCAAAAAAACTCTATAAATTCTTTCATTTTTAAGTTTAGATTTAGATTTTTAAATTTAAGTCAAAGAGATTGAGTTGGAATAAAATGAACTCATTCTAGGATCCTAGGATATTATTTACATTTAAATACTTTAGTTTAATATTGTTCAACTTCGTTGTTCTATTTTTCATAGGAATGTAATTTTTCCAAAATTTTGAAGTATTATTGAAACTATTATAATCAGTCAATCTTTGAAAAAAAAATAATTATTTAGAAAAAATATAAAAAATATTTTATTCAATTATAGATAGAAATTTTTAAGTTTTGATATCGGAATTCGATTTCCGATCGTTTTAAAAATTTTTTTTAGTAAGACTGTCATTATATTTTATTTAAATTGTACAAATAAAAAGTGTAATCGACGCATTTACATGAAAAAAAAATCTTAAAATTTATCTGTCAATTTGATTTTTCAATTTTCGAAAATTATTTTATAACAATTTTAGCCAACTGTGCCAGCAAAGCATTTAGCTGCAGTAAACTATTTAATCCCTGACTTATTCGTGCATGTGTAAGTCCGATTTGCTTCACATATTCTAGTTTTAAGTATTCAGCCATTTGAGCATTTTTACAAACCCTAAATATTACATTAATAATATCATCAGCTGAATAACCTAATTTCCATAAATGAGACAAAACTTTTATAGCTTCATCTAGTTTTTGTTCTAAACAATTATCTAACATTTGTTTAATCATCAAAGGATGAGGCTCATCACAAACTTTAAATACATTTTCACTGTTTATATGACCAAAACCATTATGAGTTGATTGAAGATTATTGATAGCTTGTCTCATGTCTCCTTGAGCAGTAAAAATTATCGCTTCTAAGCCATCATCTGTATAGCTTAATTTTTCAGCATCAGCAATTTCCAGTAAACGCTTTAAAATTTGTTTATCAGATAGTTTGGAATAGCGCAAAATAGCGCATCTAGACTGAATAGGTTCAATGATTTTTTCAGAATTGTTACAAGCAAGACAAAACCGTGTTGTATTTGAATAAATCTCCATAATTCGTCTTAGTGCTTGTTGAGCTCCATCTGTCATGCTATCAGCCTCATCCAAGATGATTATTTTATGTTTACCTTTTTCCAAAGTTACTTTTTTTTGAGCAAACATTTTTATCTTATTCCTAACCACTTCGATGCCTCGATCGTTTGAAGCATTCATTTCTAAAACAGCGTCTTTTAAACACTGCGGACCTAAAAGTTGTCTTGCTAAACAGAGAATCGATGTTGTTTTTCCTGTACCTGGCGGTCCACAAATTATCAAATTTGGCAAATTACCATCTTCAGCAAATACTTTTAAACGATTGACTGTTTCTTCGTTACCTACGATATCGTTTAACAATATTGGTCTGTATTTTTCAACCCATGGTAAACTAGAATTAGATTGTTTAATATCTGCCTTTTTATTTATCAACTCAGATGTTGGTTCGAAATCCATTGATTCACCGCTCATTTTAAAAATGTGAATAGATATTAAAGATTTTTTTATTTAGCGAAAAAATATTGCATCAAAAAAGCTATTTAAATTCACAACTAATTTATTATTCTGAATTTTAAAAATTCGAGTAGTAGACTTAAATATAATGTACCAAATTGTTGCAAAATAAAGTTATAAAAATAAATTGGTAAAAATAAAATTTAATCAAAAAAAAATATTAAAAATGAAAATAGCTATTATTGGTGGTGGAATATCTGGTCTATCAACAGCCTATTACTTAAAAAAATTTAGTTTGCCTGTTTCAGAAGTATTTTTAATATATTTAATTCAAAATTCAGATTGCCTTTAACAATTGAAGATTGTTTTGTATGAAGCTTCGAACAGGTTCGGTGGATGGATCGATTCTAAAAAAGTCACCCTAAATAATGAAGCTGTTTATCTTGAAAAAGGTCCTCGGACTCTCCGTCTGACAACAGGAGAGCTAAAAGAAATTAACTCAATTAAATTGGTACGTTTTTAATTTCCAATTAGGATAAAAAATTAATAACTTTTTATCAAAAAAAACAACAGGCAAATGATTTAAATTTATCATCTAATATTGAAATTATACCAAAAAATCATCCTGCTTCGGTCAATAGATATATCTATTTCAATGGTCAAATAAATGTCATTAGTAATTTTTTTTAAATATATTTTTCTATTAGGAAATATCAATTTAAGAACCGAAATTGATTGGAAAAACACCTCTAATGTCAAAGGGACTGTTGAGATATTTTTTCAAAGAGTTAAGATCACCTAAACGAGATCCAAATGTTGAAGATGAAACTATATGGTCGTTTATTTCTAGACGTTTGGACTCAGAAATTGCCGAAAACTTAATTGATCCAGTATTTAAAGGTTTTTTGAAAATAATAAAAATTAAATTTTTAAATATTTGTTTTATTTTTTTCTAGGCATTACTGGCGGTGATGTAAGAAATTTGAGTGCAGCTGCATTGCTAAAAACATTTTACGAGTACGAAGATACTTTTGGTTCGATAAGCAAAGGAGCATTAAATAAAGCTAGGAGTAAATTTTGATTATTCTATTAGACAATTAAGATTTTTAATTTTTTTTATGTCAGATCCTAAAATAGAAAACTATGAAAAATATCATGATTTGTTGGAATTGAGAGATAAATACAGACACCAGTCAGTTTGGAGATTTAAGGATGGAATGCAAAAGTTTACTGAACGTCTAGCCGAAGAACTTTCTAAATATGAAAATGTTAAGCTTTGCTTAAATGATCCTGTTAAATCAGTTGGTAAAAAAAATGATAAAATGAGTGTAATGTCAAAAAATGGCCATCAAGATTTTGATATGGTGATAAGTTCAGTTTATTCAAAAAGTAAACTTAAATACAATTTAAACTTAAAATTTAGCTAAATTTTTATTAAGTAAACAATCAATTTTTGTCAGACGAATATGTTACTCTTAAAGAAAGTTTGTCAAAAATAGAAGCAGTAAATATGGTGGTAGTAAATTTTGTTTTCAAAGATGATCTTCTTCCGTTTAAAGTAAAAAGATAATAATTTTTTTTTTAAATAAAATTTTGATTTAAAGGGCTTTGGATATTTGGTTCCAACTAACCAAAAATCACCGATACTGGGCTGCATATTTGATTCAGTATTCAATCAACCACAAGAAAAAAACACTTGTTTGACCGTAATTTTAGATAAGCTCAAATATCAGAATATAAGAAAATTTTTCTTAGGTCATGTTGGGAGGTGCGTGGTATGACGAGTACTTAAAAAATAAAAGCTCTGATGAAATTAAAAAATTGGCGTTTACTGAAGTCAGTAAACATTTAAATATTAAAGTAGATCCTGATTATGAAGATATTTCTATTTTGAATGTAAGAAACCTTTTAAGAAGATTTAAAATTTTAGCTTTTTTAATTATTAGGAAGCTATTCCTCAATATAAAGTTGGACATAACCAACTTTTAAATCAAATCAAAAACCAGATTAAAGAATATGGTCTGAGTGAAAAGTTGTATCTGACTGGTTTTTCATATGATGGTATTGGAATCAATGATTGTATTTTCAATGCAAGAAAATTGGTTCAAGATGACATATCAAATAGTAAAATAGTCAAAGATTTATTGAAATAGTTTTTTATTTAACTAATTTGAAATAAAAAAGATATATTGATATTTTTTTTTACAATCTTATGAAATTATTGCTGAATTTCTGTTATTATTACGAAGCCGAGAAGAATCAGCAGAAATTCCAGTTGGTCTGTATTTTTCTAATTTTTCAGTCAATTCTACTATTCTTGTTTCTTTCAAATCCAATAAGTGTTCTAAACGTCGAATTTTCGCATTTAAAACTTCAATTTCTTCGGCTTGTTGAAAACATTCTTGTACTTTTTCTTCATATTCGATCCTCAATTGAGTGGGGACTTTGGTTTTACTCAAAGAAGAAATATTTTGTCTTGGTGAATTTTTCGCTTTGTGCTGCTGTTTAATCTCTATTTCATTTAATTTTTCATCAATTTTGTATCGAAGGTTGTACAAAAATACTTCAATGTATCCTGGTTTAGCATTGGAAATGTTTTGAGTAATATTTAATGGAACATTTAAACCGAATTTTGAGAATACTTTATGATTTAATATACCCCAGTTGGCAAGTTTTTGTTGCAAATTATGAGCTGGAGTTAAATTATGCAATTCGATAAATTGAGGCAAAAAATGTTTCACTATCTCTCCAACACAATATCCATCTGAAAAGTCTCTTTCGATTCGTTTCTTTTGACGACTCAAAGGAATTTGATCAATCCATTCGTACAAGTCCTCTAAGACTTCGTCATTCAACTCCATTTCCCAAGACATGATTTAATTGCAGTCTAATTTTTTGAAATTTTCTAAAATCTTGTTCAATTTTTTGGATCTAATAAAAAATTAAAAAATTTTAAAACTATCTTGTTTAATATTTATTATTAAATTAATTTTCTCAACATAAAATTATACTTATCAAATGAGTATTTGCTCAATTATCTTATCAAATAGATTTTATTTATAATTTATTAAATCTTGTTATAATTAAAATATTTTTTATATTTCAAAATTGAAATAAAATTGATTTTTTTTCAATTCTAAAATAAAAAAATATAACTGTTACATATATAAATTACGGAGATATAAATCTTTAATTGAAAATTTGGAAATATTTAGACGATGTTAACGACAACATATTTTATTTCAAGCAATTTAATAAGTTTAAAGAAAAAAGGTAGAGAAAAAGCTCTATGGCAGCAGCACAAATAAAAAATAAAAAAATTAAAAGCTAATATTAAATTGAATAAAATCAAAAGTTTAATTATAAATTATGAAAATACCATGAAAGGCTTAAATTTATTAAGAGAGCAATATCAGGCTTCAAGCTCTAAATGAATTAGCTTAATAGGATTTAACAAGCTTTTTAGTCCTCTCCCCTCTTGTCCAAAAAGTTTTCAAAAAAATCTAAACTTGAATAATTTTTTCTAAATAATCATATATTAAAGCAATTTATCGTCAGTGTTTTAATGAGTTAAAATTTACTGATCGTTGAGTTAAACAGATCAATTAAAAAAATTTTGGGCTTGTAATAAAACGGTCATAACTAAATATTTTTTATTCATTTAAGTATTCTGTTTAAATTTAATTAATATTAGAATCTTAGTTTTCGATAATTATTTATTGCAAATTTGAACCATATTTGATGAATTAGTTCAGAGAAAAATACCAATTTTTTTATTAAATTTTTTTTTAAATAACTAAAAAATTTATTTAGTTTAAAATTTTTATTTAACTTTAAATTCAGTCTTCTGGCTATTTTAAGATAAAAAAAAAATAAAAAAAAAATAAAAACCTATTTCTTTAATTTAGTTTTGATTAGGTTTATAATTTTTTAAATATTAAAATACAAATTTTGGTTTAAATCTTTAAGTTTTAATAATAACAAAATACACTACAAGTATTTTATTGCTCGAAAAGAAAAACATTTAAATTTTTGTTATAATTGTTAGTCATTTTTTTTCTTTATAAATGCCAGCATTTGGATTCCGCACAATTACCATTAGAATCAATTTTTTTTTCCAACTTTCATTAAATCAAACCAATTATAATTGCAACAAAAGATATTTACAAAATACACAAAAATATTAGGGTTAAATTTGTTTTAAAAAAGCTACTAAATAACTCACATTTTTCGATAAAGATTTATGTAAATTATTTAAAGTAAGTTAAATACTTATTCATATATAAAAGATCAATTTTAATGATTAAATTATTTCAAAAATCTATAATTAAAAAACAGCCATTATCAATATACATTTAGTATACAAAAACTTCGGTCAAATTTTACAAACTCTTAATTTCAGTTTAGTACACCTGAGATAGCTAAGTCAAGCACCGATAATGTTCTTAAGAGTGTATCTTGACCAAAGGTTTTTTTAATTATTTTTTTAAAATAAATTCTTTTTTAACTATTAATATTTGAAAATTAACTGATTAATCGGGCAAAAACAATCTACTGGGTGAAATAATTAAATCTAAAAATTGGAATGGATAATTGATCAACAGTCCATTTTTTCGGTTCATACTACAGTAGAATTTGTAGGCGAGCTGAAAATAGTCAATATTTATCACCAGATTTGTTCTAATAAATTAAAAAACAAATGGAATAGGTGTAAAAAAACCAGGATGAGGGAAACTAACTTATTGAGATTGTTTTTGCCTCTAAATTTAATAAATATAAATTCTTAAAAATGTTAAAATAAAGAAATTTTTTTTTTAGTTTTGTCGCATTTAGTATTGGTTGGAAATTGAAGATGTTTGACAATAAACTGCTGAAGTAGATGATGAAAAATTATTTGACACTAGTTTTGTACTATTGTTTGTATGATTTTCATTGCTTTCGCTATTAGAAAGAATACCACTAGGTAAGATGAAACTTGACGTAGCTGATGAAATTAAGTTATTTAACACACAATAATCATTTTTGTTCACTTCATTTTTAGAGACTTCATAAGTGTACTGCTCAGTTTTGATTTCACAATTTTCGTTTGAAGATAAAGATGAGCTCGATGATGACTTGATGTCATTCGATGTACTCAATGAAGCCAAACTATTGTTATTTTTGTCATCTTTTATTTCAATTAATGTATTTGTAATTGAAGATAAAGTTTTGCTTGAACAGACTCCATTTTTAGAAGTGTAAGAACTCGAGTACACAGCTCGATCTCTTATATCCAATTCGACTGATTTTCTGTTCAAATTAAGATTTTCAATATCTTCAGCTATGGCATCTATGTTAAATTTCTTGAACCATTTGTGGTCCAAGGCTTCCTCAACAGTTAAACGTTGTCTAAAAATAATATATTTTTAGTTCATTATATAAATAATTTTTTAAGTTACTTAGGTTTAAATCTAATTAGATTTTCTATAAAGTCTTGAGCTTCTTTCGAAACACCATTAAAATATTCATCTATACATTTAAACTCTTGTTCACGCACACTCAAAATATTTGTTACAGTCTCCATATTTTTTTCACTACCATTACCAAATGGGGTGAATGCAGTAAGCAATACATGCGTCAAGACTCCCAAGCTCCACATGTCAGTTGCTTTTGTTAAAGCATCATATTCCAGTACCTCAGGAGCTGAATAGGCTACTGTGCCCATCATGCCTAGTATTTCTTTTCCTGGCGTCAATATTTGAGAAAAACTAAAATCGCATAATTTCACTTTAACTGGCTTGTCTGAATTAAAAATCGTTTCCGTATTAGGATGCTCGCAGTCTTCATTATTTGAGCTATTTTTCGAACTTAATGGGTTCATCAAAAGCACATTTTCTGGCTTGATGTCCAAATGCAGAATATTTTTTGAATGCAAAAAACTTAATGCCTTTAAAATTTGATAAACTATTTCACATGCTTTTTCTTCTTCAAATACACCCTCGCTATCGAGAAAGATATGAAGATCCTTCTCAGTTGCACTAAAATTAAAAAATTAAAAAATTACTAATCTAATCTTTACACTAATTACTATTCAAGAACTAGGATTGTTTCCGATTTTTGTTGAAATACTTCATACAAAGTCACAATTGATGGATGAGATCTTGCCAATGTTAGAGCAATTATTTCATTATTGACAATGTTGAGATTAAAGTTGTTCTTGGTGCGGTAGTTTTTAATTATTTTAGCAGCAAAACATTTTTTGGTTCTTTTACAATAGCATTTTTTTACTGTTGCATATCGGCCTCTAAAATAAAAATAAAAATTTTTAGTTTCAATAAAATTGTTTAGAATCAAATTGCTTGCTTACTTTCCAATTTCACTATCGCAATCATACAACTCTTCGAAAGTATTTCTAGTGTTTATTAATTGATTTGTATTGTTGATATTATTGCTATTGACGAGTGGTGAATTCATGATATTGTTTTTTTATTTGATCAAATTAAATTATTTAGTTGTTTGTTGATTACAATATTACAAATATTCGATTCGATTTTATAAACTAGTTTGAATTTTTAAAAGAATTATTGCATTCTTTTTTAGAATGTTTACATCTAAAACTTATCGTTTAACTGAAAATTAGAATATCTTATTTTTATTTTTTTTTTTATTTTTTTTAAATTTGAAAAAATACAAACTTAGCAGAACTTTCTTTTCTTTGGACTAAACTCATAATTAAAAAAAAAATTATCAAAATTAAAATAAAGCTAAAATGAATCACCAAATTTTTAAATTCGTTGAGTAAATCTTAAATTAACTGATTAAATTTTTAATTCTGTCATTTAAATATTCATTTTAGAAGCAGATTTTTGCTTTTGTGACTTAGGGCTATTGATAGATCAAACAAAAATAATTGCTTTGCCTAAACTAATAAATTATTGATTATTGAATTAACAAAATCACTTAAAATAATCTAGTCATCAAATAAATATAATGAAATGAAAATAAATAGGAAACAAATCAATATTTTGTTGTCAACAAAAAAAATTAAAAACAGGCATTAAGAATGCTCATCGATTTATTTATTTTACTATTTCTTTTCTTTAGAAAATTACGAAATCAACTCTTTAAGACATTATTTAATAAACTATACTTTGTTGATTTTTATGGCTTAATTGCTCAAATAAAAATATAGAACAACGCTAATATTTATTATCAAATATATCAGGCTAAATTAGGCATAAACCTAAGCGATTTTTTTAATAAATTCTGCAAGCTTATTTAACTATTAAAAATACTTTTTTTTTTAAATTAAGGTCAACTAAAGGCATCTAAACTGATAGATTAGGCAAGAATATTTGATGGAATCATTTTGGTCTATAAAGCTTGCTTACAACTAAATGACAAGTCAAATATTTTGCCAACTACTCGACTATTTCAAGTAAACTATAAACTAATTTTGACAATTAATTAAAAAAACTTTATCAATCCATATCAGAGAAAGGCATATTCATTATTTGACTAAATTAATTGAAATATTTTACTAAATTGAATTATTTATGTTTTAAAATTTCTGTATGTTTAAACAAGAAATCGAAGGAAAAAATACTATTTGTAATTATTACAAATTCTACAACAATTTACAACAATGCATCAAGTTTGTATGATTTTTAATTTCTTCAATTAGAAAAAACCTATTGAAATTCTTCTAAAATGACTAGATCTTGGAATGTTTATTTTTTTCGTTTAGTATATTTTAATTTAGATTTCTAAACAAAAATAATTTTAAAAATAAAATTTTGCTGCTTAATTTACACAAATTCTTTATCTAGTTCCAACTTTTTGTCGTATTTAAACTTACGATTTTTTTCAATTCTAGCAAGCTTTGGTCTTATCGCAAATTTGTGACAGAATTATACGTGACTTGACTCAACCAGATTAATATAAAGTGATATAACACCATGTGGGGTATTTCTCTTTTATAAAAAAAAAATTGAAAAATGAGTTATAATACTCAGGTATCCATGAATAGAAATTAAATTCAAAAATCAATAAATCAATAATTACCATGTCTTCAAAAAATCTTGTGTCTGGTCTCTAATCTAAAAGCACTCTCGGCCTGAACAATTAGGTAGTAGAGAGCTCTCACGAATATTCAATATTTCGGTCAATATTTTTCCATTAATTCATAGGGCCGTTCAGTTTTAGCAACTTTATTAGCATAAAAATAATGAACTAGGTTAAAATTTTAAAAAAATGGAATCATTTTTGCTAGATTTTTTCTTAGGTAATTTGTAATTTTCAGCCAAAAAAAAACAAAAACCTAAATCTTTTATTTTTTTATAAATTCCATACAAAATAAAAAATTATGCTTGGAGGTACACATAAATATTACAGGATGATCAACAACAATATAAAACTACAAACCCTTAAAAAAATAAACTAAAAGTCTTATTTCAATTTTATTTTTGCAATTTTTTTTTTAAAGACACAAAAATTTATTTTCAAATATTAGATGATTACAAATAAAAATGACCTGGTAGTTTAAAGTGATCTCAAATGACTTTGATTAGCTATATTCAAGTCAAGTGTTGATTATTAGCAAGATATTTCATTGAATTACTTGACCCATAAGTGAAAAAAAAAAATTTAAATTTTAAAATTTAATAATTTCATCAAATTATCTAATTGTCTTTATCTCAACAAATAAAAATTTATTTAAATGAAATATGATTCAACTAAAAAATATTAATTTTTTTATCTAAATTAAAATTTTCCATCATAATATTGCTCATTATTTAAAATATTATTTATCTCTTAATTTAAATTAATTTTTTTCTAGTTTATATTTATGACGAAATTCAATTTTGCCTATGAGGAATTGTTACGCAAGATGTTTACCTTGATTCTATTTCACTTAAGTTAAATTTATTTTAAACCAAAACTTATTTTTTTGAATATCACAAAATAACTTTTAATTAATACAACTAAATGAAATCGATTTCTGATTTTTATGGTTTATAAAAATAAGTCTTTATTTACTAGGATATCAAACATAAACAATTTAGTTTTTAGTTTGTAATTTAAAACCACTTTTATCGATTGCTAGATTTTTCGGTTTGAATTGGCAATGAAATCGACCCGAGACCAAACACCATTTGGTTGTTTAATATTAGAATTGTTTAATATAATTTAAAATCAAAAATCAATCAATTGAATTAACTTTTATTGCTTGTGTGACGTTCATGACAATTTCAAAATAAATTTCGAATCATCTCTTTATATTATTTAAAGGTAATAAATTAGTTAAACACATGAACTTTAGATCTATCACGAAAAATTTATGTTTTTTGTTTAAATTAAAAAAAAACCAAGTACTTAATTTATAATTTTAAAATTCTACATTAAATCAATAATTTATATACTAAATAAAACAAAAATTCTTATTTTTAAAATAATTTTTTTTTAATTTAAAAAATTTAAACAAAAATAATTGATTATTTATAATTTTAAAAATTGAAATTGAATACTTGATCAAAACAAAATCTATTAACACATATGTTATTTATCCATACCCCAGAATCATCTGTTTGCCTCTAAACAAAAGCTTGGAATTATTTACATCATATAGACAAAGTACCAAATCTAAAAGAATTCAGGTGCTGTTAGCTTAAGTTGCTTTAATTATACTTCACTTAATTTTAAGCGTTCTATCTTAAAACTGTTATTTTTTTCCGAGAAATATGGCTGTATGATTTAAAAATGCATTGCTGTTAAACCAAATATCTTAAATATTTTTACCCAGCACCTATTTAAATAGCAAGACTCCCACATTAGTTAAATCAACATTTTGATGAAATCTAGAGATAAAATATATTCAATGAAAACATTCAATTAGGATTAATTAAATGCTAAATTTTTCATTTTTTTATGAACCATAGGGTAATTAAGAAACATTGGCTAAATATTTTATTCCTAATTGTTAACTAAAGAGTACAAAATGCTTAGCTCAGTCTAAACAAGAAATTTTCTGAATTGATTTTTAATATTTATAACATTACATTGTTCTTTTATTTTCACTTTTGGCAAATCGTCGGAGGCATTCCTAAACCAATCAGAATAGTAAAATAAGATATGTTGTAGAAGAAGGCATTGAGAATTTCAACAAAATAACAGTTGCAAGGTATGCTATCAAGTCGGCTGCTATTTCATTCTTTTTCTCATAAATGAATCAATTTGCCTGTTTAAGCCATGTTCGTCTAGAAAGTTTAAACGGCACTTAGTATCTGTTTTTGTAAAGCCTATTATACTTAAGTATTCATAATATTAGCGAATGATCTACATAAATTTTAAACCTAGCGCATTAACAATATTTCGTTTTTAAAGTTAATTTTAAAATTTCTATATATAGACTTGGCAAATGCGATTATCTTAATTAATTTCCTTCAGCATTTGAGATAAAAATTGCATACAGAGAACAAATTCCAATTATGTTTAAACAATTCAAGTAAATTGATTTTTTTTTAAATATATCTTCTTAAAAGAATTAATTCACAAAATATCAAATGACATTAAGGAAATATTGCACAAGATTAAATCAAATGACAAAGTAATATTTTTTCTTGTTTTTTTTTGTTGAAAATAAACAACTTTACAAAAGAATCAAATTTATTTTGAAAATCTAAACTTAAAATAGCGGATTATTATCGAAAATATTTTGCATTTTGGTATCGCTATAGTAACTGTATTAACTTAAGAGCCCATTGCCTGATGAATTTAAAATAGTCAGACTGGTCAGTTTTATTTGAGAATGTTAACCCGTACAAATTTAATAAATTTGTTTTGAAAAAATATTTGCTCGATAATCTTTCAAGAAAGAAGCTGAAAAAAATTAAACTTAACTTGAGTAAATATCGTGATAATTAAACTTATTTTGCTAAGAAGCTTCATATCTACCAAAGTAGAGATTTAAAATTTAACTAAAGAAGAATTTTAAATTAGCATATTTGGGTCAAGCTCATATGTTTTTGCCTTTTAAATAGATTTTTAATTTTTTTTTAGTATGTATTTTTACCGTTTTTGTTCCTTCTGTTTGAGTCAATTATTTTATTTAAAAATTCGGTAAAATTGTTTGCTTATCTGACGCTAATAGTTTTGTGAAATTTTTTTTAAAACAACCTCTTCGACCTGGTTAAATATCCTCAATTTATGATAAGATAAATACAAAAGGTTATGTTTCCTTGTTTTGAATATTTTTAAAAGTCCATTCTAAGTAAGCCAAAGCTGAATTAAATTACAAAAAAATATCAAAAGCTTTTTAATAAATTATAAAAATTAATGTATCATTATAATTGAATAGAACGCTTAATAATAATCTGGAACTTAACAATTAAGTTCATCTTATGTGTTTATCTCTATTTATCCGTTAGTAGCCTTAAAATTATAAATTTTTTCTCAAATAAAATACTCAAATGGACAAAGAATAAAAAGTATGTATTCAATTTTAAAAATTTAACAAGAAAATAGCGCTTTAAAGATTTGCTTTAAGAAAATTTCTTATTGAACTGATTAATGGTTATAAAAATACTTTCGACTATCGAGAATTTCGCGGTACATTATTCTATGATGAACTTTACATATTTACTTGAAGCATACCAGACGGAACATTTTGAATAATCGGTTTGATTCATTTAAAAAAAATATCAATACTTTCTGAAAAAATAAATATTATAATTTAAGTATATTTTTTCTAGTTTGAATAAAAAATAATTAAGGACTATACGAGTCCATTCAGCATTTTTTTATTACATAATTATTAAAAAATACTTATTTAAATCTGCTGATTTTATCAGTTTTTATCAATTGAAATCAAATCATTATTCTTAAGTTTGAATAAATGCTATATCAATTAATTCACGAAAAAAATTCCAGCAGTTCTCATTTTGCTATTAAATTTATTTTACAAAAGTGAAGGATTTTTACAATGAAAATTTGAATATAAAATATAAAATTCATCATAATATTTCATAATTAAAAAAAATAATCAAATCAAAATAAATGGCAGATATCCCGGTACTTTTCAGCAAAACCAAACTAAAAACGCTTAATTTTGCTACTAATCTAACTTCAATTTTCAAAAACTTTGAAGAAGAAGCAACTAGTGTTCATAAACCGCCTGTTTTGATAAAAAATGCTAACGTCGGAAAAGAAAATTCTCAGTCACAGGGAAAAAAAAGAACTAGAGAAGATTGCTCAGATGATGAACATGAAAACTTGCCAAACAAAACAAAAAAAATTGAACCAAAATTTGAAGAAAAGCTTGAAAAATCTAAAAAGTTTATTTTATTTTTTTATTTTACAATAAATAATTTTTATTTTTAAGACCTAATATATTAAATGACACGAATTTTCGTCGTCTGAATATGAAAACATTTAAGTCCAAGGGCTATAGAGGAGGAACTTCCAAAGGAACTAAATTTAAACGATTCCAATGGGCTAAAAATAAAAATAAGAACAAGCTAAATGCAAAATTTGGAGTTGGTAATGATGAAGAAACAAATGATGTTAACTACAATCTTTTGCAAGATGATTTAGAAGAGAAGCCAAGTAAAAATTCCAAAGCAGTTTTAACTGTGTTTTAATCTAAATAATCTAAGTTATGGAACAAGAGGAAGAGGTAATTGATGAGATGTCAGCTGAGGCACAATTTTCTAAATTAAAAAAGCCACAAGAACAAGAGACAAAAAAAATTGTCAAAAAAAAATCTAATCTTCCTAAAGAATCTCCGGATCGTATAAAAAAAGACTCTAAACAAGATAAAAATCAAAAGTAGAAAATTTTTTAAATTACTAATCTTTACAAAGCTAAATTCTTCAACTATATAATAGCTAAATAAAATTATATAGTTATCAAGTCAATTATTAAAATTAAGAAATGAAAAAAAAAATCCAGAATTGAAAAATTAAAGAGATTCAAAATTTTTTTATGATTAATTTCTATAATTTTAAATACCTAAATTAATTTATATTAATACTTAATTTTTTAGCGAGCCCATTGACAATAAAAAACAAATCAAAAAACAAAAAAAAAGTAATGAAATAAAATCACAAACGAAAAGAAAAAATCAAAATACAACTATTGAGGAAGATAAAGATGAGAGTAAATTTTTATTTTCAAAAAAATTTTTATCATTTTATAAACTAAAGATAACAAAAAAAAAAATGTCGAAGATCATTTTGATGATGATGATGATGAAAATTTACTTGATCATAACGGAATGACATGTGGAGATGATGAGCTTAAGCCATTATTTCCTGTAGACAAAAATGGAAATGTTCTTGAAAAATTACCAGATTATGCATTTAAAATTCTTGAAAAAGATTTTGGTCATAAAAATTTTAAAAAACATCAACAAGAAGCAATTATTAGGATAGCTAGTGGTCTATCAACATTAGCAATTTTATCGACCGGTTAT
The DNA here is from genome assembly GCA_006352455.1 of Brachionus sp. 'Tiscar'. NCBI lineage: Eukaryota > Metazoa > Rotifera > Eurotatoria > Ploima > Brachionidae > Brachionus > Brachionus sp. 'Tiscar'. The sequence goes on along the minus strand of VANL01000002.1, from coordinate 38,493 downwards.
GGAAAAAGTCTTATATACCAATTTGCCGCAATGCTTTATGTGAAAAAGTACCCTGGCTCGTTAGTTCTTGTTGTTTCTCCACTAATTTCCTTAATGCAGGATCAGCTTCATAATTTATCCAAAAGTTTAAGAGCAGCTTCATGTGACTCTACAATGTCAGAAAAAGAATTTGAATTTTTAGTTCAGGACATAAATAATGGAAAAATTGATATACTCTACATGTCACCTGAAGCCATAATTAACAAAAAAATCAAAAGTCTTCCTCAGTTGGCATTCGTATGTATCGATGAAGTTCATTGCTTATCTCAATGGTCACATAATTTTCGTCCAAGTTACCTTCAATTGTGTAAAGTAAATTTGAAATTTATATTTTATTAAGTATATAAAATTTTCTACAAATTTTGTAAATAATTTAAGATTTTGTTCGATTTTTACAAAGCAAAATGTATTCTCGGCTTGACGGCAACCGCAACAGACAGCAGTATTGAAGAAATAAGAAGCTATTTTGACATAGATAAACGAAATATCATTAAAGATTGCGATTTGCCAGAAAATTTATCAATCAGTGTAACCAAGGATATAAATAAAGAACAAGCTTTGATTGAGCTGTTGAAGAGCTCCGAATTTAAGCCATTTTTTAACCATGTCATAATTTATTGTAGTAGACGTGAACAAACAGAAAAGTTGGCTCAAATGCTACGCATGTCCCTATATTCATACAAAAAAAAATTCGATCTTGACATGTACTCAAAAATGGAGAGAAAATCTAAAAATTCAGAAAAGAAAAGACCAAAAAAAGAAGATAACGAGATAAATGAAGAAGATATTGCGGAAGCCTACCATGCTGGATTAAGTTTTCAACAGCGCAAAAGAATACAAAATCAATTTATAAAAGGCAAATTAAAAATAATTGTGGCCACTCTTGCTTTTGGCATGGGAATAAATATGCCAAATATACGCGCTGTTATTCATTTTAACATGCCCAAATCTATTGAAAATTATGTTCAAGAAATTGGTCGTGCTGGACGAGATGGCAAAAATTCACTTTGCCATTTATTTTTAGAAAATCAACGCGAAGACATAAACGAAATTAAAAAGTACATTCATATGAATGGCTATGACCAGCTTACCATTAAAAAGCTATTAGCTAAAATTTTTAGCGAATGCGATTCTGAAAAATGTAAAAATAACATAAATAATAACTTTGTACATCATGTTGCATTACCCATATCGGACATGATTGATTATTTAGACATTAAGGAAGAGACTATTTTGACTCTTTTATGCTATCTAGAAGCCGCTAATCATATCAAAATTTATTCGAATTGTTTCAAATCGTGCACTTTAACTAGCTACAAGGGAATTGATTATTTAAAGCAAATATCTAAAACAAATGAGTTTTTGGCAATTATACTTGAGCTTCATAATAAAAATTCAAAATCGCCAATAGAAGAAAATGAAATAAAAATAGATATGATTGATCTATGCGAAAAAACTAATGGTTTGTTCCAGAACATAATAAATATTTGATGAATTAATAAATAAATTTATTTTATCTAATAGAAAATTATGATATTATTAGACAGAAATTGAGAAGACTTGAATGGCAGTTGGATGATTGCGGAAATTACAAATCTAAAAGTGGAATTAAATTACAATTTAGTAATCAATCTTTTTATCTAAAGAGAAAATGCTTGTTTAAAGACTCGGAATTAGATGAAATAAACGATATGCTTTGGAAACGAGTTGATACTCAAATGAACTTTTCATATGCAAATTTTAAATCACTCTATAAATTGTTAAGCGATAAAGCTTATACAAATATAGGAAATTTTATATCAAATTTTGATTTGAAATTTGAAGATAATGGAGACAAAATAAAATCAAAAAAGCATATCGTTGATAGTGATGAAAGTGATTTTGAAGAAAAATTAGAACTTGATTCGGATTCAGAAGAAAAAACAAAAGATAATTTAAATCAAATATTGCTATCTGAAAAAAGCAACCTGTTAAAGCAAAATTTAAATCAGTATTTCAATAGTGGATTAGATATTTATGAATATGTTAAAGAATATGATTTTGAATGCGATTCTCAAGTCTCTAATTTGAGTAGAGAACATGATCAAAAGCGTTTAATAGCTGATATTAAGAAGTTTATTTTTAATTATCAAAGTGATTTTAGGCTTAATGGGTCAATAATTGCAAGAATATTTCATGGAATTGGAACCCCTAGATTTCCAGCGGAAATTTGGGGAAGAAATCGGATGTTTTGGCGATGTCATTTAGATTTTGATTTTGAACATATTGTAAAAATTGCTACACAGCAATTGCTAAATTTTTAAATAATAATTTTGTCTAAAAATTTCAATTTTTTAGGCTTAAAAATTTTATTTTTCTAAATTAAAGTGTTCTTAGAAAATATAATTATTAATTTTTTTAAAGCTTAAAACTAATTTTTTTTAATTATCCTTAAATGATTAAAATATACGGCTAAAAAAAGTCATTAATCTTAAAAATACATTTAGAAATAAAACAGATTTATTTTATAATAATAAAATAAAATCATTTTAAATTTTTTAATAAACCAACATCAATATTTTTGTTGAAAATTTTTAAAAGACTAGTCACCTCAATAAAATCACTTCACTGGGAAATACACTTCATTTATGTCCGAATAGCATTTCCTTTTTTAAACACTCACAATTGCATATCATAAAAATATATAAATTGGGTGGTAAAAAAACCTTATTTGAACATTATTTTTCTCCATTTAGCCTTTTTCCGTGATTTCACACATTATCTATTTTTGAGTATGACTTTCAAATTTGACAAGATCTTAACTTTTTCAAAATGAAAAAATATCGCCTCTTAATTACAATCCTTTACCATTCTATTTTAATTCAAACTCCAAATATATGCATAAAAAAATCAGACATTCTAAACTCTTTCACAATACTGTAATTATGAAAACTTTTTTAAATATCTTTTGATCAGAATAATATATTAATTAAAAATTTTACTCACAAATTAATTTGTAGGAGTTAGTAAAGAATAAGCTTTGTTAGCTAAACTAGATTTTTTTAATATTTAACTAACTAGCTTGTTTGATTTTATTTAACAAACTTTTCTAATATAAATTTAGGTGCATTATGATTAAAATTGATATTTAAACATTCATTTTTTAATTTGTTTTATGTGAAAAAACTTGATGTTGGCCGTTTTGGTGGCCGGATGTGAAAACAAAAATTAAAAAAAATTTTATATATCAAAATTTGTTAGAGAAAAAAATTTTTTTTCCCTCGCGGCCATCAAAACGGCCAACATCAACTTTTGACGGTCTAGTGGCCGTCACACACGGTACCCAACACTAGAATTAAATGAAATTTTTGAATAGAATTATACTGATAATTTAATAGTCATGACTAACAAATTAAAAGTTACCCAATAAATAGATTATTAAAAATAATTTAATATTCATGACAAGTGTACTATTGTTTGTCTGATTTTATAGCACCTAAAGAAACCGATTTGACTGATTGTATTGATTGCTTTGAAGTTACAATACATGGAGTTGATGAAATTTGTAAAGAATTTGAGGCCAAATTCGATGATAACAATATAATAATGACCAAAACGCTGGCTGAAGCATTTGCTGAAAAATTGCATGAAAGAGTCAGAAAAGGGATACAACAGTGCTAAGAATCAAAGTTCAGAAGACATGCACAAAATTTGGTATCCAAGTATTCGGCCAGCTCCGGGTTATTCAAGTCAGCCGGATCATACAGAAAAATTGACTATGTGGGAGTTTTTAGACGCTGACTTAGTCATTGGCCATGAATCCGGCCGAGAGAATGTCCTTTTTCACAGTTAAAAAATAAATTTAACCAATTTAACAGGGTATAAATAAACGTAGTTTGTGAAAGAGCTGTAAGATGGGCACATAGATCTACGGATCTTCGTCCAAATCTTGTAGTATAATGGACCCTTTGCAGATAGACGTATCTTATTATTAATTTATTTTTAATATTTAAGGCTTAAGTACATGAATGGTTCGATCCTTTAAAATATATAATTATTAAAAAAATGATTAGTAAATACCCTGGTCTCTTTTTAAAATTCACCCAAAATAATTTTTTAATTTATTTTAAGCGAATTTTTCAGATAATTATTTTAAAAATACTTAGCTTAAAATTTTGATATTTTAAAAAAATTTAAATATTTTTTAATAACTAAATGCGATTTGATCAAAATTTTTATTTAAATTTTCAAATTAAATATTATTTTAGTAAAAAAGCCTTTACAAACTTATTTTTATTAAATTCTATTAAATTTTTAGATCTAGAACATGTGAATTAGTTAATTTTCAAACAAGCTTTTAAGCTCTTTTTTAAAGATAAGATAAAATTAAAATCAAGATTATTTGACGTATTTTTTATTCAAATTTATTGCTTAACTTTCTAAATGTAAAATCTTTTTGGAAACCCTTATTTGAATGATGCGAGAACATATATAACAGCATTATTGATTAAAAAAAAACTTTCTTAAAAAAGTAAACTTCTTAAAAAATGATAAAATTTATTCAATAAAAAATTTGATTCTTACATTACTATATTATGCCTAAACTTAAACTTAAAATTTCAATGCTGTTTTATTTTTATTTTATTATGGTAAAAACAGCATTTAATGTTTATTTTTTCATTCAATGATAAGACTAAGAATTTATTCTTGGTATATAAAAATCAATTATAAACCTAAAAAAAGATCAGAAGAGTTTTATTATTTCAATATTTTTTTGAAATTCGATTTCATTTTTTCGAATCTGCTAGAATTTTTCCAAATTTGTAAGAAAAAATACCAATTTTTTTTTAACTTAACTATTTTTCTTTATCATTCCAAATTGTAGCACAGTCTTACCTCAACATTATTTCTACTTATAATCTTAATTGTTTATGATAATAATTTAATTCTATACTTTTCGAGCAACTTAAATTATTCCGTTTTCTATCAAATAGGATTGATTTTAGAACAAACTATTCTTCTAAAGATAATAAAAAATGTAATTTAATTAAATTAAATTACGCCTATACTTCTTTTGTTGAGAATAAATCTCGTATATTTCAATCCAAATTAAATATAAAAAATCAATTGAAAAAAAAAGGTAAAAAGAATTAGTGAAATTTTGAATTTTAATAGATCAAAATGATGAATCCATTGAATATTCGCTGCAAAAAATGCGGTAAAAGTTTCGATCGAGGTGAGCAAATGTCCCTCTACAATAATCAATATTATCACAATACATGTTTTGTATGCAATTTTTGCGACCAATCTCTAGCAGGTATGGGTTTTTTTACCAAACCAGATGGTTCTTTTCAATGTCAAAGATGTCATATTTATCATGCACCAAAATGTTTCGTGTGCAATGAGGCCATACCAGATGGGGTCAAATATAATATTTATCAAGGAAAACACTTTCATAAAACCTGCTTTAAATGCATGAAATGGTAATCTTGGATAGAAAATAATTTTTTTTTAATAAAAATCCTTTTAAGCAATGGAACAATACCTGAAGGAAGAAGCTTTCTGGAGCATCCGGAAGGTTTTATATGCCTCGATTGTGGTAAAGTGACCAACCAAGATCATAAAGGTAGGGTTCATGGACGAGACCCTACTTCACCAAGCAATGCTACGTCTTCGAATCAACCTCATCCGGTATTCTACGATTTAAACAAAAATAAATTTATAAATAATTTAAATTAATTTTTAAGTCTGGTCGTGAGCATATTTGTGCCAAGTGTGTTCGACCAATACCCCCCAATACTGTTTATGGAATATATGAAAACAAACAATATCATCAAGAATGCTTCACTTGCAATCGGTAAATTTCAAATATCTTGAACTTGAACATAATCTAATTTACTAAATATTAAGATGCTCTAAAAATTTGGTTAACACAGTTTGCAGACGTCTTGGCTCGGCCATTGTATGCAAAGATTGCACTTAGAACGAAAATTTTGCTGCACAAAGCAAATCTGATTTTGAGAATAATTTAATCTCTTGATTTATTGATTATTGAAATATTTAAAAATTCTTATGAAGTGTTTGTTTTTTTTTTCTAATCAAATATTTTTTGGTGAATAAAATGTAAAATCAAATTTTTTTTAATATCATATCTTAAGTCAATAGTAGCTCGGAATCTTAAGAAAAATTATCTCTTAATTTTTGACTGCAATATCATTTTTATTTCATCGCATAATTTAGTTTTTTTCCGATAAATCAAATTAATACATAATAAGATTTAGCGTTAGCCTTATTATATAATTTAAAATTTTCAAATAATTTTCGAAGTCTAAAATTAGATTTTTGTAACGCAAAATGATGGATCAATCTATTTTAGCGGTATGTATTTAAATTTCAAATTAATTTCAAGTTTTATTTGAAAATGAATAAAATAAGTTCATTTTAAATTAAAGATCAATTAAAGTTCAATTAAATTCAATTTAAAAAGAACAATTTTTAGTTTAAATTTAAAATCTTTAAAATATAATCTTATTTTTTTTTAAATAGAGAAGACTTTTTTTGAAAATTTATTTCCTTTGTTATCAATTAGCATTAGAATTTCATTTTAATTTAATTTTTTAAGAAATAAAAAATATTTTTTAAATCAGCAAATAATTTCGAAATTTTAATTGATTATCTTTTTTAAAAATATTTTTTTTTTGGCATATAAAAGGTTCCATTGATTATAAGTATTGATCTTTCTTTCATAAGCAACGTTTATTTTAATCATTTAAACATATGACTGGGCGTAATCAAAAAAGTTTATGTTCATGAGCTAAAAAATATTTTCCGATTTATTCAAATGCGTAGTTTAGAAAAATTTTCAAAAAATCACGCTATCTTTTAAGAAATAATTTAAAGATTTTATTTATAAAAAATTGATTATTCAATTAGCTATCAGTTAAAGTATTCTTTTACTATTCGAATATTAAATTGAACTTTTTTCAAATAAACAAATTAGTCATAAGACTTTAAATTTTATATGCAAAATTATTATTTTATATGATAAGAAAACTTAAGTTTAAAATAGCGTTTATATTAATTAACTTGGTACAGCTCGAAGGCAAAGCTAAAATTTACAATAAATAGTTGACTTTATTCGTTGAATGTTTGCCATTAACCAATTTTTTTACCTAAACGAAATTTACTTTTTTATGGCCCCAGTTTATCGATCCTAACAATTAATTAAGTTACTATGCAATTTATAATTAAATAATGGAATAATTTTAAGTATAGCTATAAAATACGAAATATTTGTTCGCAAATACGCTAAAAAATATCATTTTTTAATTTTTTTTCAAGCTAATTTAAAGCGAACGCTTCAGTTATCTGATAAAATTTAAGCTTTATTTGGTTTAAGCGAGTACAATTGAAGCTTAGAGATTAAAGAAAATAATTTAGACTGATAAATATTCATAATATTTGCATTTTTATTTGGCTAATAATTTCGTAGGCAAATTTCTCTAATGTTTTACGAAAGCTTTTCAAATAATATTTGAAAAACGGGAATATTATAATAATTATAATTTATTGGCGTCTAAAAAATATTACTTTAGTATTTATGTAAAGTTTATATTCAATAAGCATTAAGGATCCTTGAATAATTCAAAAAAATTTCTGCTTAGGGGTTTCGATTATCGATTATTGATAAGTTTTATGGATTCTCTAAATACCAATGTACCGCTTTTACCAAAAAATAACATAAAAATTATTCCGGTATGTTTAAAAGTTTAAAAAACAGAAAAAACTAACCCATTTTATTTTAATTATTTTTTCTAAAATAAACTTAAATACAAGATAATTAATTTAAGATTAGCAATAAAGAAAATTCTGAAGCAATTAACAATGCTGTTATTATTCAATCTGGTTACAAATCTTACGGGAACTTTAGTGTACTCAGAGATTTGAATTTGAATGTTCCTGTTGGAGCAATGTAAAAAATTTTGCAAAAATATGAAAAATCACTAATTTAAAATTTTAGTTATGGTCTTCTTGGCCCATCAGGTTGTGGTAAAACAACTATACTTCGAAGCGTTGTTGGCAGAATATTTCTAGATTCAGGAGAACTATTGGTATTTGGAAAAGAGCCTGGTACTAAAGGTCATGAAGTGCCTGGAAGTTTGGTTGGCTATATGCCCCAAGAAGTTGCTCTTTATAATGAATTTACAATCAGCGAAACATTAATTTATTTTGGATTTTTGCACAATATGAACAAAGAAAATGTGACAAAAAGACGAAATTTTCTGGTCGATTTTTTGGATTTGCCATCAAAAAATAGATTAGTTAAGAATTTAAGTGGAGGCCAAAAGCGAAGAGTAAGCATGGCAATAGCTTTGTTACAAGAGCCTAAGTTGCTTATTTTAGATGAACCTACAGTTGGTGTTGATCCGATTCTAAGAGAAAAGTAAAAAAATATTAAATAAAAATGAGCTTTATCAAAAAAAATATTTTTAGAATATGGGGTCATTTGATCGATATTTCGAAATCAAGTCAAACAACTATAATTATAACAACTCATTATATTGAAGAAGCCCGAAAAGCAGACAAAGTTGGTTTAATTAGAAATGGGAGAATTTTGGCAGAAAACTCACCTGAGTACTTGCTTCAAACCTATTCTGAAATCGTAAATTAAATTCTATGGAAAAATAAATATTTAAATAGTGTTGATTTATAAGAGTTTGGAGAATGTGTTTTTGAAATTGTGTATCAAAGATGAAAGTGTTCCAATACCGCGTACTAAAAAAACAAATGGGTTAAGAAACCCTTTATGCGAGCCCCCAATAAATGAAGGGGTAGAATATAGAAAAATTTTTAAATATAAAATAAATATAAATAAACATTTTATTTTTAGATTGACAATCTTAATGATGAAATTCCAAGCGTTCAAATAAATAAAGGAAAAAGTATAATCAATTAAAAATTTTTGAAAATATTTGAAATTAAAAAAAAAACTAAAGAAAGCTTTGTACTAAGAATAAAGAAATCTATATCGAAAACATTTCGAGTTCCTAAGTTCAATAATTTTGTTGGAGCATTGTTTAAAGATTCTATACTCATACGCCGAAATTGGGGGTAGTAATTTTTTTCCTTAAGATTTAATTTATCAAATTTTCAAAGCTTCAAAATAATTTTTAATATGTTTTAAGGTTTTTGATTTTTCAATTTTTAATTCCAGTCATTCAGATTTCACTTTTTTGTTTGTGTATTGGCCGAGAACCCTATGATCTCAATTTTGGCATTGTAAACAATGAAACAGACTTCAATGATTCGTCTCATTTTGCTGCAAAAATGTTTGTTGATGAGATGAGTAATAATACATTTAAGAAAGTAAGCGATTTTTAGATTAAATTTTTTACTATTTATCTCTAAAAGCACTATTTAAACTGGTCTGATGCTTACACTCAAACAAAAAGAGGAAAACTTTGGGGTTTTATTGACCTAAGCGAAAACTTTACTCAAGACACATTTCAAAAGTAATTAGAATTTTTATTCATATTTTTTACATGCCTCATCATTAATTTTTGTTTAAATAACGACCAATTTTCTAACATGTCAATCAAATATTAACCTTATATTTATAATAACAAAATAGATATTAAAATGTTTCAAATAGTAGAAAACATAGATTTAATATCACATTGATTTATTAAATGCTTAAGTTATTTAATTTTTAAAGCAATTATAAAGTGTCTAATTATATGAAATTTGTTAAAATATTCTAATTTAGTGACATTCTAAATTATTTTACTATTAAGAAAAAATCTTCAAGTGTCAGCAATAATACTTTTTTTCTTTAAAAGAATTATTTTAATTGTTAATAAAATCAAGATAATTTTGATATTATTTTGATTGATTGAAATAACTACTATTGAAAATTAAATATTGTTTGTTTTAATTTTTATTTGTCAAAAGATTTGGACTAAAAAAATGTTTAGAAATAATTTTTTTATTTGGTTCAACATTTTTCTAGCAATTTAGAAAATATTTAGTTTTTAGCTTTAATTTCTTTCATATCTAATCTGTATTAGATTAATTTGATTTTAAATTCATTTTTTCAAGGAATTTATTTATTAACAATGTTATTATTTATTTAAAAAAAATTATGACTGTCTTAATAAAAAATTACTAATTTTTTAAATTAAAGATTTAATCCGATTAGACCTAAAAACACATCAATTGCTGGAAGTAATGTTAATGTTTATTTGGACGCGACAAGTAATTTTTTCTTCGATAAACAAAAATTAATTAAATTACTAATTAAAATATAATTAAAAGATCAACAAATAGCTCTGATAACCCAAGCACGCATAACAGATGCATACCAGTCTTTTTTGCTCAGCTTTTTGTCCTATTTACCATTCGAGATAGATCCAAATTTGTTAAAATCCCCAATAATTGTATACTTTTTTTTTTTTGAGAAAGAAAAAAAAATAAAAAATTAAACTAATAATTTAGCTACAAACTCCAATTTATGGTCAATCAAATCCTCAGTTTATAAATTTTATGGCACCTGGTATAATGGCAACTATTATTTTCACTCTAACAATAGGCATGACGGGGTTGATGTTTGTGATCGAGAAAAAAGAAGGTTTAATGGATCGAAGTTGGGCTGCTGGTATGAATGCTGTTGAAGTCTTGAGTGCCCATATATCATCGAAAATAGTCATTATGACTGTACAAATAACGATTCTTATTTTGATAAGCACTTTAGTTTTCGGCGTAAAAATGAATGGCTCTGTTTTTGTAGCAGCTTTATTACTACTTCTTCAGGGATTTTGCGGAATGAGCTATGGTCTTGCATGTAGTTCGATTGCAAAAGATGAAACCGAAGTAATGCAAATAACAATAGGTTCTGTATTTCCAGTAATGCTCCTATCAAGTATCATATGGCCCATTGAAGGTATGCCTGGATGGGTTAGATTCATTACCAATTTTTCACCATTGACTCACAGTGCTGAAGCTCTAAGGAGTGTTTTTTCCAGAGGTAAATTAAAAATTCATTTAGATAAATCTATAGCTTATAAATGTAGGATGGGGTCTGGAAACTTTAACAGTGTGGTTTGGAACATTAACTGTTCTCGTATGGAGCATTCTGTTTAACTTGGTTGCTTTACTATTTTTCAACATAGACAATTAATTTCGTTAATGTAAACTGATATTCTAAGTGTTTATTTTTTCAAAAAAGAGAAGGAAAACAAAGCGAATTTCTAAAACATTATAAAAAATAAATTATTCAAATTATTTCTAACAAAAATTTTTTTTTCTCAAGAAGTAGTTCTAGCTGTAAAAAGCTAGATTGATATGAATTAATTTTGAATAGAAAAAAGCTTTTTATAAATACATATTGAGGTGAACTTTATTTAATTTATCTTTTAAGACAATTAGGCTACGGCCTTGATTAATAATAATATAATTCGTTTATTTTATTCTTTTTTTTTATTCATTTTATACTTGCATTCCAAAATTTTCTAAATTTTCTAAACTATTTGCAATTACATTCAAAATAGATGAAGCAAAAAAATGTCATTTATCTAATAAAAAAGCAATTCTAAAAGATCACTTAAATAATAGCAAAAATAAAACAACAATGATGAGCAGCAAGAGTCAGCCTAGACCAATACTTAAAAAGTCACCAAATCGTTCACACTCACTTTTTTTCTCCGGAAATGAGAGCATTGATGATGAGGAAGAAAATATTTATCAACGAAAATGCTTCATTGACCGTGATACAAGCAAAGATCAGTTAAGCGACATATCAAATCAAAGTTGCAATGAATCAGCACAATCAAGAGCATTAAGCTTGAGGAAATCGTGTCTAAAATCCAACACAAATAGACTCATCGAGCAAAAAACAAGATCTGAGACACGTTCTAAGCGTCCATTGTCCAGTTTTTACATATTTCACTCTCGTGAAATAGATAATCAAATAATGAAATTTTTGCTTAGATCATTTAACAATTTTTTGCAAGAATTCAAATCTAGTATGATCAAAGATTTTTACGATGATTCTCAACTATTCACAACTTTCAAGGAAAACTTTTTGCCAAAATTAAAAGAATTTCTAATAAATGGAGAGTCTTTAATTTCAGATCAATTGCCATCTTGTAATCTTGGTGTAACAATGAGTGAACCTTCGTTTTCTGAGATAGAAAACTTTCGCCACAATATAAATCAAGAGGGTTTGGTAACATCATGTTCAGAGCAATTTTTCAATTTTTCCAAAGAAAACTCATTAGAAAAGCTCGACTTGAACAAAAAAGAAAACACTATTAAGAAATCGGCTAAACTAGATAGCACTTTTTTCGGCTCGCTGCCCACCTCTTCGTTTTTCGAGTCTTATTCTAGTGAGCTCGATCTTAAAGGAAATGTATTGCTTAAGTCAATCCGTCCTAAGCCTCTAAGAACCAACAAGGACAGTTTGTTATTAGCTCATGCGAACGAAGCTTTTAAAAATAAGAAATCAATCGAGAAAAATATTGTGAAACAAGCAGTTAATAGTAAAAAAGCTGTAAGATTCGCGGACACATTTGGACTAGAATTAGAAAAAGTAAAAATTATTTCAAACAACAGCTTTGTTGACATATTCTCACAACAGGAAAAATATGAGGATAAATCGAATCAAAGCAAAGATTTTGATTTTGGAGTTGAATCAACTCCTTTTCTTGTGCTTATTCCACTATTTAGTGTGAGAAAAGTCGATACTGTGATCAGACTTGAGGACTATATTTACGACTATGAAAACAAGATAATAAAGTCAATAGTGCGTGTAAGAAATTTTTCCTACCAAAAACGAGTCTTTGCTCGGATAACAGTCAATAATTGGGCCTCGTTTTATGACTTGGATGCGATTTATATTCGCAGTGACAAGAGCTTTAAAGACAAGCTGTCAAATCAACCTATTTTGTTTGACTATTTTGGATTTTGTATTCTGGTTCCGGAAAAGACTAACTTTCCGGTAAATTTGATTGATGCAAAGCCGTTCGAAGATTGTACTCTACGAGTTGAGTTTGCTTTGTGCTGTGTGCAAAATGGAATTTCCTACTGGGACAACAATGCCGGTGAGAATTACAAATTTCAATGTTTTTACAACAAAACAAATTAAATAAGTAAAAAACGTTTTGCGGAATTCACTTCAATTTGTTTTTTGTCACAGAGTTAATTTTTCCTTAATCGATTTTTTTAGTTAAATTAATTTTATTCAATTCGAATTTTGACCAACTTTCATTCAAATCCAGGAATTTTGTCATTTATGCAATGTTAAAAAAAAAGCTCAATACAATATTTTTTAGAATTTATTACAGTCAAGTTAAATTCCTGGAAAACTAGATTTTTTTTATAACTTAAATATCTCAACTTAAACATCTCTTTTTAATTATCTAATAAACGAATGCTCATTCTAGAAAAAAAATTTTTGTTTAAGTGAAAAGAAAAATTGGTTAGCTAAAATTCAAGTTTGAATAAATTCGAAAAACTAAACTTGACTCAAAACAAAATTTAAATTAATTGATTTTATTTCACTTTACAATAAAATCTAGACCTTTTTGGTTAAAAATTCAATTTTGAAAAAAAGCCAATTTTTCTAGTTATATTAGTAAATTCTTAATGAATAAAAATATTTTTTCTTCTTTAAAAATTAAAAATAAAGCTTTTATTAACAATTTAATTTCTTTTTTTTTTCTTACAAAATGAATTCAATTACGAACTTTTTGATTTTATTTTAAAAAAAATACATTCTCAAAAATTTTATGAATTTTGTATATATTTAAATTATTAATACTTTTTTCGTAAAACCAAATAATTATTATAAATTATTTTAGTTATTACACATACCAATAACTTAAATAATTTTAAAAATTAAAAGTATTTTTTTTTATCGAATTTAGTGAATTAGAATTATCCAAAAATAAATATTCAGTTTCAAAATAAAAATTTATATAAGTTCCTTTTTTAATTGATTATTGTTTTATTATAAATTCATTTTAAAAAAATATTATAAATTTATTATAATTATTTTGAGTAATTTTTTTTAGCTTTATTATCTGTTAGATAATATTCAAGTTAAAATTTTTTTAAAAAAGGTTTAAAAAACCCTTCGGGCTTTCTAGTGTCAAACATAAGGCACAAAAGATTTTGATGATAAAAAAAGATAAATTAAGGTTAATTTATCATAAAGAATTTTCTTAATTATTCATTTTTTTACTAATTTTTTGTTTTAAAAATCTTTCTAGAAATACTTTTTTTGAATTTCAGAAAATTCTTATTAAATTTCAGAAAATTCTTATTAATTTTGTTTCTAATTTGGTTTTGTTCATATAAATTCGTTAGACTAAAATAATTTAAAAAGATAAAAATCTAATTTATTTTATTCGAGAGCAAATAATTTTCAAAAAAAAATAAGTGAAACTTTAACAATATCAAAAAAGCTATAAAACCGTGATCAAAACAATAAATATTTTGAAATTAGATGAGCTTAAAGTGCTTTCTTGACCCGTTGTTTACGAGTATGCAAAACGAGTAAGTCACCATCTTCGATAGTTTTCAAACCAGAGTTTTCACCATCGCTCTGCTCAGAAGAACCATCATTTTGTTGACTAGCTTTTTGTCTGATATTTTTTTGAAAAATTTCATTATCACTTCCATGCTCTTTAGATTTTTTTACTTTCGATTTAGCTTTAGATTGTGATCCAGTCTGATCAATAGTCGGCTTTTGAAAAACATTTGCTAATCCACCTTTTTCTGAAATTCGATCATTTAAATTTAAAAAATAATCCTGAACTTTAGTCCAATTTAAGACTAAAAATATCAAAATTAAAAATAATGGTATAGTTAAATAAACATTTTGATATTTCTCTTGTCCTAAACGAAATATATCTGAACTATCAATATCTTTTTCTTTTTTAAACTCAAAATTAAAATGTACATGAGGCTTGTCAGCATTAAAATGAAATTCCTTATTGTCAATAATTGGCAGTTGCTGCAATTGGTTTATTTGATTTTGATTTAAGTTTCCAAATACTGAAATAGTGCTTGGAAATAACAGTTGAACTGTTAAAGAGTACTGTGTTTTATCCCGGCTTAATGGGTTTAAGTATACAATTGAATTAACCGGTGCATAAATGGATTGAATAATTTGATCTGGTTGATTTGCTTTAAATAAGTTAACTCTAACAAAACTGTTTGTTTTTCTAGATTTTATAGACAATTGTTCATTAATCTTGTATTCAAAACCAACTGATACATCCATTTTGTTGACTTGGTCTACTAAAACAAATTTCTTGTCTAATATATCTGATTGACTCATATTTAGAATAAATTTTTCTGGCATGATTCTAAATTCTCGATCTTTTGCTTTGGTCACTACCTTAAGTTCATAGACACATCCAGGCTTTAGATTTCGAATCCGATATGTTCCATAAAATTCATCAACTTGTGCATTTTCTTTACTTGATCGACAATTTTCATTTTCTGCATCTGACTCATCCTCGAAACTTTTTAAGCCATTGGCCTCAACTGTAACATCAGTTTCAGCTTGTCCATTTATGGAAGTTACTTTTCCAAAGACGCTAAAAGCCACTCGATTTGCTTGTACTAACAAATTAGAATTAAAGCCGTCGGTTATCTGAATCGGATGTGAATTAGGTGTAAACTCATATTCTTGCATCATTAGCAACAAATAATACAGGCCTGGCTTTAAATTGTCAAAAGAAATTAAACCAGTTGAGTCAGTTCGAATTGTTTGTCTAAATTGACGATTTTCTGAGCTTAAGCTTAGAAGAACATTTTCTAGGTTTGTTTTATCTTTTGCATCAACAACATTAACCTTAAGTTGACCAAGTTTAACGGCTTGATATTCTAAATTATAGTTTCCTTCTTGAACTTCAGAATTCAGAATGTTAAACAGATAGCCTGATTTTGATAATTC
Organism: Brachionus sp. 'Tiscar'; assembly: GCA_006352455.1. Taxonomy (NCBI): domain Eukaryota; kingdom Metazoa; phylum Rotifera; class Eurotatoria; order Ploima; family Brachionidae; genus Brachionus; species Brachionus sp. 'Tiscar'. The sequence continues at coordinate 22,514 of VANL01000002.1, read as the reverse complement.
CACTATATAAAGAGAATAGGGTGCCTTAAGAGGACCTAATTTGAATCCACTTGAGCCTGTTACTTGAATTTCCTGAACAATTGTGTTATCTGATGAAGATTTAAGCGCCAAATCAATAGATTCCAAATTTTTTGCTTGTATTTTTCCGGTAATAAAAATACCTAGAATTGAATCAAAGCCAATATGGTTTAAATCACAATTGTCTTCATTTATCTGAATTTGTTTTTCACTTATTTCAAAAAGAGCTTTATCAGACTGAGCTTGAATAACATAATTTACTTTAGCAGGTAGCCAAGTCTTGCCCGAAAAAATTATTTTATTTTCGAGCTCGGATTTTTTTTCTAATTGCATTGTCTCGACTAATTTATCATTATTTATTATCAAAACTTTAAAATTATTATTATTCACTGCAAGTTTATCTTTCTCATCATTAAATTGATAAACTACATCGATAGTAATTTTATGTCTCAATGCATCTAAATTTAACTGGTTGAAGCCTTTTTGAAACAAATCAGATTTTAAACTTATAGTGTCACGATCCGAATTATAATCCGTAAACCTATGACACGAATCAATTTGAATGGTATAATCAGCCTTTTTAGGCAAGCAAATTTCATCACTTAAATCAGTAATTTTGATAATATTTTTGCTATATAGGATATTTTTTTCTTTATCGATCAAGCTTAAAATTGAATTTTTATGACTTAATCTGTATCTTAACTTAAATCCATTTTGTTGAATTGAAATTTTTTGTAATTCGGAGTCAACGTTTATAGTCAAAGATTGTTCATTATTAGCCATTTTCCAACAGTACAAATCGTCATAGTTAGTGTTCAATAAGTAGCTTCCAAAAAGTAAATTATTTAAAATAAATGAGCACTGTGACACAGATTGCTTTTCTTTTTGATCTTTAGAGCATTTAATTGGAATAATTTGTTTCCAAGTTGAATCAATTGATTTAATTGTTACACTAAAATCATTTGGTACTTGTTCGTTGGCTATAAATTCTATTTTTCCTTCTAATTTAGCCTCTAACTGTTCGAAATTGGCATCAAATATTGGAGTGTCAGAGAGTCTTATTTTTCTCTCTAATGGAACAAGTCTCAAAATTTGGGAAAGCTTATCGTCTAGCTCGGCTTTTAAAACATAATCTGTATTGGTGTCTAAAGCTAAACAGTATTTCAAGTCTTTGTCTAGAGAAATTGTTCTATAAAGTTTTTTGTCTTCGAAACATTTGATATTAATAGATTCGGCAAGATTTGTTAACAAATTAGAGTTTTTAATGCGCACTTGACCACATACATCAAATGATTTAGGATTTAGTTCAACTAAGTTCAACAAATTAGCATTAGAATCCAAAATTTTTCGATTAGATAAATCTAAATTAATAACACGATCATTGAAGTAAATATTTTTGGCATTTACTGATAACTTGTAAGTTCCATTTGATAAATTTTCCATTAAAAATTCCCCATTTTTGTTAACCAAAAGATTTTTTCCATTTAGTTGAACTTCTGCTGTTTCCAATGGTTTATTTTTGGCAACAAAAATTTTTCCTCTAATTGTAACTGAATTGAGAATAAAATTATCAGTTAGTTTTATATTGGAATGTTTTGTCAAGTCTATTTGAAGCAAATTAGGTCTCATTAAGAATTGTAAATTTTTTATAGAATATTTGGTTACTAAATTATATTTTCCAAACATAACATTTCCAAAAGTAAACTTTCCATTAATATCTGTTTTTACTGAACAAATAAGAGAGTCTTTTTTTACCGAATGATCGCATTCAAAATTTTTGGTGACAAAATTTTGTCCACTTTCTTTAAAATGAAGCTCAACTATTGCATTTTGAATTCCGCTTTTGTCTTCAGTTAAAACAAAGCCTTCAACTTTGTATCCACTTATGACAATATGCTCTTTGGCGAACCAGTTTTCTTTTGACAGTTCAACTTGGACTTTACTTCTTTCGAATTGAAATAAAGAGTCAGCTGCTTCAACTTGATATTTTCCAGGCATAACATTAGAAAAATAATATGTGCCATCATTACCAGAAACAGTCGAGTCAATTTGTTTACCATCCAACATAAGATTCAATTTAACTCCGGATGGGCCTCGATTTTTGCTATCACCTAGACTTACCACTTTTCCTGAAAGTCCGAAACCTTTGAAGAAAAAATTTATGTCTTCATTGCGACTGCAAGCGTCATTTTCTCCATCTACATTAACGAATACTTGTTCCGGCTCTACACCAAAGTTATTTTTAATTTATAATGTTTATTTTAATAAATTTAACATTACCAAAACTCCAGCCAGGTGGTGGATTCACTTGCAAAATATATTCACCTTTGGCATAAACAGGAATCATATAATATCCATTAACCGGCGAAGCCTCTGTAGTATATTTCAAAGCTCCATCTTTGGTTATTAATTTTACTTTAATAATTTTGAAATTTATTTCAGTATTTGATTTTATGAATCCTCCGCAACCTATTACGTCATCAGCGTAACAGTTCGGAAAAAATAAAAAAATGAAGAACGATAGTAGATATATTTCCTTCATATCTAAAATAAAAACTATTTAAATGCCTAATACAAAATTCTTTTAATTGAATCAAATTTTAAACTTAAGTTTTATCATGACTCGCTTTGATTTTAATGTAAGTATTAAAAAAGAATAGTTGGGGTTCACAATATTAATTAGAAAAATTAATTTTTGGTTTATTTTTCAAGAATTTTGACTAAATTAATTTAACTTTTATCTTTGATTTTAATTCTAATTTACAATTTTATTTATCACATGATTGATTCAAAAATTTAAATAAAAAAATATTTGTCAATAAAATTTTAAAAAGAAATAATTATAGATAGATAATTGAATAGATAATCGGGATTTTTTTTTAAAAACTCAATCATTAAAGTCAACTGGTCAAAATTAAAGTTTTATCTAAAAAAACGACTGGATTTAAAATATTTATTTAAATATCTTTTTTAATTTTTATTCTAATTCTTACAGGCTTTAGTTAATCAGTAAATCTTTGTCTTTCGACATTAAAAGAAAAAAAATTAAAATAACTTTTTTTTAAATAAATTTTTTAATTATTTTTCTATCCTAACTTTTAATCCATTACAATGCATGTTCTAACGAGTGATGCATAAGTAAATTGACAAAGGTTAAATTAACTTGTCTGATCATGCAAATTGTCAGGTAATTGTCTAATATAATTTATATAATTTTTTACATTTTTTATATATATAATAAATATGATATATATATATTTATAAACTACTAAACATTAGCTATTAAATAACAAAAAATATTTAAATGGGACTTTCTGTGTCTGAACGAGAGGCGAATAGCAGTTAAAAATTTGATTTCACAAATGACAAAATCCGATCTTGTGGCGCAGTTTACAAAGCAAAGAATCGCCCCAAGCACAATATACAATACAATCAACCGTATTTAAACTCGAGGGCTGATAAAGGACAATAAGAGATTAGGTCGTCCAACCACCTGGATAGCTGCAAGGAAGACAAAACTGAAGAGATTGTCCAATAGCCGCACTAAAGGAAGTCAAAGGCGTCTAACCACAAAATTTGCTGTCCACCAGACAACAGTTGGTCGGCAATTAATAAAAACGAATATTTCATATTGTAAACGTGAAAAAACACCGTAAAAAGCACCGTACAGCATAAGAAAGCTAAGAATTTTAATTTAATGTATTTTTATAAACAAAACTTAGATTAACTAATTAAAAAGAATTAATTAAAAAGTCAATCAGAAAAAATCAACTAAAATATCAAATTGAAATATTAAAAAGTGATAAAGAAACTATAAATTTAAATAAGAAAGTTAAGAATATTTAAGTTTCTAGGTATTTCTAGGTAAATACCTAGATAATTTTAACTTTAAAATGACACAAAAATATCTACTTGATTAGTAACTGGTTTTCAGGATCGTAGATCATGGTTACACCTTAAGAAAATAAATAAAAAAGAAAATTAATTAATAGAGATAAAAATAAAACTTATATTTGTTAAAATTTTTTTAAAATATAAATTTTCGATATTTTTTACAATTGATGATTCTAAAAAAACATTAAAAATTGATACTCTTTTTGATCGAAAAAAAATATGACATTTTTTATATTTCGACTGGACGTTTTTAAGTAAGAAAATTCCAAACAAAAAAGCATATTTGAGTATGGATACTAAGCTGCTCTAATTTAAAAACAATTATATTGTTTTTAAATAGTTAAAATTTTTAAAAAGTTAATATATTTCCAGATAATATATTTATTAAAGAAAAATAGTCTAAAAAACTTTTAGACCCTTTAAGAAAAAACTTTTAAATATCAAACAAAATAAAAAGAAATATTTTTCGAATTAAAAAGTTAATCATCATTTGCACTCTTCTAACAATTTTATAGAAATCAAGTCCAATTTTTTGTTTCTTTTAGTAATTTCATTTTTTATATTAATATCAAAAATTTTTTAAGAAAAAATTTTTAACTTAAAAATTGCATATTTAATCAAAAACATGGTAAACTAAATTAATTAAATTAAAATTTTGATTAATTTTTTAAAAAAGGATTATGAAGAATTCATAAATTTTCGATCAAAATTTTATTTTTCATGCGGAAGAGAATTTTTCTTAAAAGAACTAGGTATTAAGTCTAACAAAGAGCGTCCAATACCACAAAACCACGTTGTTTTATGCAATATGATTAAAAGTAATTGCTTGAATTTCTATAATCAAATGTTGAACTTAATTTCTAGAACGAGGAGCCAAAGTTCCTGATTTTTACGGCTACTACAATTTATGGCGATCATGTAATGAAAATGTCTTTGTTGAATATGATCACACCGAGAAGAAATTCCTATTTTTGAAAAAATTCAAAGATAATATTAAAAATGATGAACTGTACGATTTTGTCAATTACAAAATTAGCCCAGGTGATGCGGCTTCACAAAGGTTTGGAAAATCGGTCAAATTCTTTAAATACCTTTGTGCCTTAATATTGACCAAGAATAGTGAAAAATATGTAGAAATTGATGCAATTTTAGAAGATATAGAGAGTAAATTCTTAAATTTTATTTTAAGTTAAGCACTTTATTTTTATTTAAGAAGAAAAGTTAAAAATACCATCATTTGATGATTGGAATAGAAATATATGCAAAGTTGTTTGGAATGAAGAATTAAATTGTCTTAAATTGGAGGAAAATGGTAGTTTTTTCTTTCTAAATTAAAATCAGCTTTGTTGATTTTAAAATAATCATTTATTATAGAAAAAAATTAATATTATTTTAAGAAAAATTATTAAAAAAAATAAAATAAATATATTCAATTTAACAGATTATTTTTCGGGATTCTGTAATAAAAGAAGCCGAAAAGATTCGTTTGAAAGAAAAAAGGTAAATCAATACTATAAAAAAGAAATAATTTTTTCTTTTTAATCAATTCCTCCAAGGCATCAGTTAGAAGAAATATTTATAAAAAAAGTAGAAGTAGATCAAGCAGGGAATTAAATAGCTCGCCGAATAGCTCATCAAATGAATTAAAAAATGATCATTATAACTCAGATTCAGATTATGACAATTATGTGCATCCAGAAGACATTTTATGGGACTACGAGGCCATTTTAAATGAGAGAAATAAAGATGGCAAGATTCAATTTTTGGTAAAATGGAAAGATTTTGGGCCATATAAATTTGAACCGTAAATAATTATTTTTCATTCTAAGATATTTTTAATTAATTTTAAGTTCTTGGGAAAATGAATCAATGGTTAATTGTGTATTTAGTCGAAAAAGAAGAGAACCGGTAAAAAAGTTTCATCATATAGATGAAATAGACAGACCTGAAGATGTTATTGATTATTACAACAAAATTTATAATTGAGTCTTAGGCTATATTTTAAAATAAATGTTTATTTTAAATAATTAGGACACATTCAAAATTTAGTTTTTATTTAGTCATTATTTTGTTTTTATTTCTTTAAAATTTAAATAAGTTTTAATTGAAAAAAGCCAAACCGTTTTTAGATAAACTATTTATAAAAAATTAAATATTTGTAGTAAAATTTTTAGATTTCGTTTTTCTTTAAATAAAGTTTTCCTAATGAATATTTTTCTCAAGTTTTTTTTAATTAGAATATTTAATTATGAAAATATTTACATTATAACGTAAAAAAATAAAAAGTAATATTTATTTTAAAATTCATTTATTAAGTTAAAATTAGTTTTTGTAAAGATTTTTTTCCAAGATAAAATCACAGACTTCATCAGGTATCAAATATTTGATGCTTTCATTTCTTGAAATGGCTCGTCTTAAAATGGAAATTATTAAAAGTATATATATTTTTAAATATTAAATAAAAACCTAATTTTTGTTGAACTAATATCATTTAATATCCAATCATTTATCAAATGAAAATTTTTCTAGAATTAATAAAAAATTTAAATTTCTTAAAATATTACATTTATTACCTTATGTTTATATAAAAAATCATTTTCATAGATTATTTTTTCTGGTCCAGAACCCATTCTATTAATAATTGCTAAACCAAATTGAGAAAATATTTCTTCCATCTAATAATTACCAAAATAAAAATTTAGTTAGTTAAACAAAAATTTTATAAAAAATACGTGATCTGCCTTCCAAAGGTTTGGAATCAAAAAAGTTTCGACTAAATCACCACCGCATAAAAGCATTAATTGAACATTATTTCCAAATTGAAGCTGAGCTTTTTTTTTATGATATGTTAAGACCTCTAAAGTTGGTGTCCATTCTGTTTTTTGTGACTCCCACTCACTTAGTTCTACCCAATTATTCCTTTTAAGTCCAAGCCTGACCATTTCACATCGTGTTTGTGCATCGAGAAGTCCTTTTTTCTTATAGCCATCACTTACAGGCGATATTATCCCTTTTAAAACTTGAAAATTATCACTTGAATTGAAATAGTTTTTTGCTATTTCTATTAAATTCAAAAAGAGATTGAATTTAAAGTTAATTAATAGAAAATACCAAACATTCTCAAATGCATATTTGTTACAGGATTAAATGAGCCACATAGCAGCAAAACGAGAGGATTTTTTTGTGACATTTTTTGGAATCAAAATTTTGACTTTTTCATAAACGATATTTATTTTTGATGAAATTTTGAAAATATTTTAAGATTTTAATTTAACATACACATATGAAATTAGCAAAATTTCTTCATAATTTATTTGAACTTACGGAAATAAACCAAAATTAAGTTATTATTAAATCGATGAAAAAATTATTATCGGTCCTGGTACTATCATACAAGTTGGGACCATTTTTGTGAATATCCCAAAATTTATAGATATTAATGCGATTCAATTAAATAAGAATTAAGCGATGTTTCAAATATTTTTCAAGTTTCAAAAAAAAATAATTCTAATTTAATTTTGAATTTTCAATATTTTTTTTCAATTAAAAAATAAATTAAGCTCGTTCTATTAAAAAAAAAGCTTAATTTCAAATATGAAAATGCTTGCAACATTAAAATTTTTTTTAAATTGAAGAACATTTGAAATCGGATTTTTTAAATTTTATTTCAACTGTAGATACATTTTGTAATTCAAATACTAAAAAATTAAACAATATCAATTAACCTCTTTTAATTGTTTCTAAAATTTTTCTAAAGTAAGTTTTTCTCGAAAATTAAATTGAAATTTTAGCTAAGTAAAATTCAAAATGTCTTAAATATTATTTATCTATGACTATTAAATAAAAATGTTTATCTTAATTAATTGATGATTTAAGGACAATCAGACTTTTTTTAATCGTAAAACTTTTATAATTTTTCAGAAATTTTTATTTTTTTGTCATTAAAATATTCAATTACAATTAAAATTCCCAAAAATTTTTAAAATTAATTAATCAAATTATTATTATTCTTAATTTTAGTTAAAAAATAAACTATCAAAAATAAAAAAAATTTTTTCTTTGATGCAAAAGACACTTATTAACTATTCTTTTTAATCTCCTGTCCGATCAGCCGGGTACACTTCTAAAAATTGTTCCGCTTCATTATTGTGATTTTTTCAACTGTATTTAAAAAAAAATTCTCGTTTCTATTGACATTCATTATTTAATAATCCCAAATATCTAATCCGTTATCAGTCTACTTCAATCAAGTTTTTAACTTACAATAAATGGGATTTTATTACATAGACTCGTTATATAAATAACTAATAAAATTAAAGTAAAAAATTTAAAAATAATAGAGTAATCTTTTCGAAAATTAAAAAGGACAAAAATTTCAATACAAACCCTGTACTGCTGTACTTAAAAAATTTTAAACTATTAAGCATGACTATTGAAATATTTATTCATGATTTTAAACAATATTGAAATATAAAAAATAATAACAAAATATACAAATCTAAATCAGCTTTAAAAAAAAATTAAAGACCAAATCGTCTACGCGGCGTCGGAGTCATAGCTTCTTTTTTTATATCCTCATTATTGGCCCTACCAGGTGTGATTATATGTGTGCGTTTACTTGGTACAAAGGACATCTCTTTTTCTCTTTCCTTTTGCTCAATTTTTTCTTGGGCCTCTTTCATCTCATTTTCCATGGCAATCCTCTCATTTACAAACTTTTTCCTACTCTCAGCTTTTGATTTGGATGAGTCTTTAAGACTAAAAAACATAGGACCCAATTCGGCCAACCACTGTCCATCGACAGCAGTAACACATTGCATGTATTCCTTAATAGTCATTACGAGCTCATGGTACACAATATAATCTGGTGTCATGCCCATGCCATACAAAGCACTAGTTGGATGCAAATGACACGGCATTCCAGTTCTTAAATTGACATATTCTCCTATTCCTTTAAGTCGAGCAGAATGATGAAAATATGCTGAACAGATGCATTTTCTGACTATGTCCCAATCGGTACCACACGATATTAGCTTGAGATCCAGTGAGGTCATAATTTCTTTCAATTGTTGACGGATTTCCCTTACCTTTTTCATAGCTTTGACATGTATGAAATGATCAGTGCACCAATTTGCCGAATATCCATTTATCTTCCATTGTTGATACAAATGCAGCAAAGTCAAATGATCCGATTCGGGCACTTGGAATTTTTCCTGCTTTGAAATAGCTTCTTCTTCGCGCCCCTTAGGTCTGTAAAATATGGATGGTACAGACAACATGGATACAATAATAATCATTTCAGCACTACAGCCCATAGCACCAGCGACTATAACCATTTTAGACAAGGCTGGATCGAGTGGAAACTCAACCATTTGTCGGCCCAATTCGGTAAGCTCACCAGTGTTATCCAAAGCGCCCAGAATCCACAGTTGATACATTGAATTCATCATGTTATCGCTTGGTGGTGGATCCATAAAATGAAACTGCATCAAATCCTGGACCTTAAGCGACTTAAGCAATAAAATAACATTGGACAAATTTGTACGCTGTATTTCAGGCACATTGGTTCTTAACATTTCTTCGCGAAAATTTCTATCCGAATACAAACGAAAGCACTGTCCTGGTCCAGTACGACCCGCTCTACCTGCTCGTTGTGCAGCGTTAGCTTGACTGATCGGAAATACCTGTAGAGCGTCCATACCAATACGTGGATTAAACACTTTTAATTTACAATATCCTGAATCAATAACATACTTAATACCATCAACAGTTAAACTAGTCTCAGCAATGTTTGTGGCCACGACAACTTTTCTCATACCATGCTCGGCTTTCTGGAATATTTTTGCCTGCAGATCTGTTGGAAGTTGAGAATAAATGGGTAAAACGGACAATGGACTAGCTCCTTCTTCGACTAGAGCTTCCAATTTTTCTTTGATCATTTCACATGTTGCATCGATATCTTCTTGACCTGGCATAAAAACCAATATGTCGCCATCAGGTGCACCTAAATGCAATTGAACTGCTTGTTTAACAGCTGCATCTACATAATCCTCAACAGTGTTTTTACTAAAAAATGTTTCAACTGGAAATGTACGTCCTGGAATATTGTATACAACTACGTTTCCAAAAAATGCAGAAAATTTATCTGCATCCATAGTAGCCGATGTAACAATTAATTTAAGATCTTGTCGTCTGCTTATTACTTCTCTCAAAAGACCAAACAATACATCCGTATTCAATGATCGTTCATGGGCTTCGTCCATAATTATGGCTGAATAGCGGTCCAAATCTGGCTCGTTTAAACTCTCTCTTAGCAAAATACCATCGGTCATATATTTGATTACAGTGGAATCAGATGTACAATCTTCGAATCGAATTGCATAGCCAACTTCTTCGCCTAGTTTTACATTCATTTCTTCTGACACACGCTTAGCAACAGACATAGCAGCTACTCTACGCGGTTGTGTGCAACAAACAATTCCTCGTTTAGTAAAGCCATCTTCGTGTAAATACTGAGTTAATTGAGTTGTTTTACCAGAGCCTGTTTCTCCCACCACAATAATTACAGTATTTTCGCGTATTATTTTAAGTAGCTCTTCTCGTACCGCATAAACTGGCAGATACTCTCTTTGCTGTTTTATAGTGTTACGTAAGGCAAAATCAGAAACTGCCTGTGACTTTTGTTCGTTCATTATATCAGCAAATTGTTGGTTTTTTTTATAGTCAACCGAATCGTCTTCAGTTAATTTTTCTTTATCACTTTTTTCATGAATGCCAAGAATGTTTCCTAACTTAGTGCCCGCAAGTTTGTTCACTTTTTCAGCTGCTTGTTGCCTTTCTTTTTGTTCTCTAAAACGTCTGACTGACTGACATCCTTTGCGACAAACAATAGCCATGTCTGATGTAGGATCTTTTAAGGGTATAACCGGTTCAAATTGTTTAGTAAATGTAATTCTGCCATCCAAAAATGGCGGTACTATATTTCTTACAATTATATGCACTCTGGCCTCTAGTTCGTCTTCAAAATCTTCATCGGGATCAATTTGAGAGACTACACCACTTGTCAACATTCGGTTTGTTTCCCATTTTTGATGATCTCTATTTCTTTGCTGAGCATGAAATGAAACTTTTTTTTTCCATTTTTGCTGCATTTTTTCTTGTTTTAAATTTAAAAAGCTTTCACTCATCGCCGCAAATGAATTATTTTCTTGGTCATAGCCTTCATTTTCATCCATTCCATACCATTCTCGATCGAGTCTTTTTTGATCATCTTCATATTCTTCATCGCTAGAAAAATTGTCAGATTCTTTTCTAAGCGGAGTGGCACCAGTTTTTTTTCTATCATCAGCCCATTTGTTGTATTTATGACTAGGAGTAGGTACTGGTGTACCATCATATCTTCGATTTTCTTTATGATCACGTTTAGGCGTATAGTCCCAGCTTGACTTTTTATAGTAACCTTTTTCTTCATCATCTCTCCATCCAGAACGTGATGGACTGTCTCGGATCAAGCCTCTCGGGGTTTTTATGTAATCCATTCTGTCCGAATTGTGTGGAGTTGAATTATCCCAGGATTTTTTTTTATGTCTTCTATCATAGTAATCGTTCGATGAAGCATACAATCCTTTTCGATCATACTTGTCCCTACGATCGATTCGGTCGTGATAGCTTCTGTGTGGAGTTGGAGTTTTCTTTTCATCAAAATCTCTTTCTCTATAGTGTCTATTATTTCGCTCTCTAGACTCTTTTCCTGCTTTGGAATCGGTTGAATCAATCGGTTCTTCTTCGCCTGTAAACGAGTAGGTTTTTGAACGCTTGCTAGTTGGCTCTTCTTGACGATTTTTCTGCTCGTTTTCAAGTTTTTCCTTTTTCTTACGAGCGGCAAGTACATCTAGACCGAGTATTGAACCTTTCGGTTTGGTATCTACCGGCAAAGGTGTCTTAAATTCATGGACATCTACGTTTGGATTCTTCTTGGGCATTTTGATTAAGCCGCCCTCTTGTTGTGGAGGTGGCATCAAAACCGAATAATCATTGTTAGACATTGTTTAGAATATCATTTGAAATTTTTTTTTAAATTTCAAAATAAAACAAAATATATCCTTATAATTATAGTCTTTTTTATTTAAATTTAAGTTAAGCTAGATTTTATTTTGTAGTGAATTTAAAGGTTGTTTAATTTTATTATGATTGTGCAATTATAAAAAAAAATTTTGTTTTATTTCACTAATTTAAATGCAAAATTGTGTTTCTATTTGCTTGAATTTTTATTTTATTTGAATAATTAGTTATATGGTAGAATATTTAAAATAGTGAATAATAAATTGAAGCTTTTCTTAATGAGTATAGTAAAGGCTATTCATTAGTTTTAATACAAAAACTAAAATTTATTTCTAATACCTTTATTTTATATTCAAATGATAATTATTTTTGTATTTTAGAATTTAGAAAAATGGCCGAAAAGGATCGAGCTGCTAAAGAACAACAAATGAGAGCCTCGATTAATGCAAAATTGATTGAAACCGGTGAGAGAGACAGGTATCACATATTTTTTAAAGAATGTTAGAAAATTGAGCAAGATCAATTTTTAAAAGACTAAATCTTAAGGACATTTTAATTAAAAAAATCAAACGAGTTTAATAATCAGTGATTTGAAGTTTTTTGGATCTTTGGATATTTGGATCTTTTTTTTATTATTGTTTTCGTATAACACTGCTTTAATTTTAGATTTAAATTGATTTTTTTAAATATTCTTAATAAAAGCATAATTTTTAGTCTAAAATATTTAGAAAAAATTTTTTTTTAAATATTTAAACAATTTATGGAATTTTTATTTTCTTGCTGAAATTGTTTAATTAATTTTTTTTAGACTTAAAGAAGCCTTGCAGCAAAAATTGATTGAATGCGGATGGAGAGATCAAGTTAAAGCACACTGTAAAGGTATAAGTTAAAAAAAATTATTCTCAAGGAATTTTAAATATTTATTTTTAATATTGAAGAAGTTGTGAAGCAAAAAGGTTTAGACAATATAACTGTTGAAGATCTTGTGCTTGAAATGGTTCCTAAGGGTAGAGCTTTGGTTCCAGATTCGGTCAAAAAAGAACTGTTAATGAAAATTAGACATTTTTTAGCATCACAAAGTGATTTGTAAAGCATAGCTAAAATCAGATCTTCAATTTATTAATACTAATAATATTAAGCCTAAATTTTATTTAAAGACTTAAATGAACAAATAAAACTTATAAATGTAAATTTTATTGCAAAATCGAATGAATTTTAAAAATAATCTTAAGTCTTTTTTGTGCTTAAATTTGAAATATTTTAATGACTCAAATAAATATGGACAAAATGAGAAAAAATTAATTTTAATTTTTTATTTCAATTAAATTAAATAGAATTAAATTCCGAATTTTATAGAAAAATTTGTCGAATCACTGTTAGAAAAAGTGTATATTTTTCAATAATCAACTAATTTAGTTGGCGGTTTCCTTATTTTGTATTTTATTATTTATCAAGTTGTGTAGAGCAATTACCGATCTAATCATGGAAGCTAGATAAACAACTAATGCTTGATCGTTTGTTTTGACAAATGTCGACTTAACAAAATCAGGCATATTTATTTCAGGTAATAAATTAAATATATCTTGTAAATGATAAACAATTTGATGATTTACTGGCAGTTCTCCTTTTATTACTTTATCTAAATAAGATTTTATGTCATTTAAGCTTGAATAAAATCCTTTTAGACCATTCAGTTGATTAGTTATTCTTTGACTCAAGCTTCCAACTGTTATATTTCTAATGTCTCGAAGCAAATGTTCGACTCCAACTTCTTCGGCTTCTTCAGCTCCAATTTCAGATGGCAGATGCTCGAAAGTTTTAGTTGTTGGAGTTCCATCCTTTGAATAAAATTTTACATTTAAGGCTAATTTAGAAAATTTTAAAATACATCATGTATTTCTTCGACTGCAAAGTAGGCTTCAGTTGGCAGGCCTAACTCAGGCGGTTCGGCATTAATTATTACCAAAACGGCATTCTGGTTATAACTTTTAATCAAGTCATTAATAGCTATGTCATTTCGATGCAACCGCGGACCAGTGTGGTACCAGCCGACGATTTTTTCCCTTGCTATTTTAAAACTTAAATTTGTTATTGAAGAATTTAACACTATCTTTACCATTTACTTTTTTGAACATCGAATACATGTTTTCAAAATATTCATGGTCAAAAAACCAAACATCTTTATTCTTTTCTTCCTCATCGAATGGAACTAAATAATTTATTTATTATTTTATTAATTTAATTTATTTTTTATTCTCGATAAATGCATACCAGCAAAGCTATTTGAAATGTCCAAAACTTTATTTCTAAGCGAACCCAATAGAATACCGACCACTCTTTTTGTGTTGCCGACTTGCTTCATTCGGTTAAAATGATCAACAACACTAAGAAGTACAAGCGGATGCACAACTACTTTTTCAAAAGGTTTTGTATCATTTGAAGTCATCTTGTATAATTTAATCTATTTTTATTAAAAAAATTAAACTTTAAAAACATAAAAATTTAATGTTTTAAAAGAGATTTTAAATTAACTTTGTAATATTAGACATTTAATTTTGCTTTTTCATTAATTTTATACCATATGAATATGCAAAAAAATTTATAACTTGCAAAATTGAAAAGTACTATAATAATTTGTCTTTGTTTGATTACTAAATTCAAAATTTATTTCATCATCTAAATATGAGAATACTTGGTCTATTTTTAAAAGTAAATTTACCATCATTGACATAATTTAAAATTTAATAATTATATTTCTTTATTTAAAAATTTAGCTTAAATTTTTCGAATTTTTAGAATATTTGTACCATATTATTTAATGGAAATTATAAAGTAATTTTTAAAAAAGTAAATAATTGAAACTAAGGCTGCTGAAGAGATAGTCACTTTTAAAGCCCTAAGATCATAAATCATTCCTTTCCTTTAGAATTTGCAGGTAAGTCTAATATTGAAAATATGTTTTTTTTTTAAATGCTCTCTTCCTTTTTTACTTTAATCTATTAAGTTATTTTTATTGCTCAAGCTTATTTTAAAATATAGATAAACTAAAAGATTGTTAATAATTCTAATTCATAGTAACATTTTTTTTAGATTGATTTGAATATTTTTACAAAAAATACACTATATATTTTTTAATTATTTAATTAAAAAAGTTAATGACCAGGCTGTTGTTTGGTCCGTAGACTTGATTTACTTGAAGCGTGTTCAGATTCAGGAAAAATAGAAATTTAATTGTTCAATTGTAAAAGCTTTTGTTAATTCTAAATTGGAGCTATTTGTTACAAATTTTTAAGACTAATCGTTGGTCATTACTTTTGACATTGTTAGATAAATAACATGTATAATTTAGTTTTAAATTAGTGATCGTACAGTTTTTGTTCGAGACTTGATCAAATAACTGACAATAATTATAATATATTTTCTGTTTTCGATTTTATTTAAATTGAAAAAAATTTCTATAATTTTCTAAAAACTATTTGTTACATAAATCATTGCTATACATTTTAGAACTGAAAATTTAAATTATAAATCTTTGCTTTTGATTTAAACAAGCAAAAATTTTTCTACTAACAATTCAAAAATTTAAATTAAAATCATTTATTTAGAAAACTTGTAAGCCGAATTCATCCAAGATTGGTCTGCTGATAAAATTCCATTAAAATGGAAAACCACAAAGGTGTTGTAATTGACATAGAAAAATTATCCAAGGAAATTTACTATTCCGATAAATATAGCGACGATCATTTTGAATATAGGTAAAATTTATCTATTTTTTCTATATTTTTGAAAAAGAAAGTTGAATTTTAGACATGTAATGCTGCCTAAGGAACTGTCAAAATTAGTACCAAAAGATCGGTTAATGTCTGAGGCGGAATGGCGATCTATTGGTGTTCAACAATCAAGAGGATGGCAACACTATCTTATACACGAACCTGAACCGCATATCTTACTCTTTCGACGCGCAGTCAACTATGGACAACAACAACTCGTTGCTCAGGATCAAAATCAAATGCAATCTAAACAGTCAGCTACAGTTCATTAGAAGTCACTTTCAAGTCAAACTTTCAAATAATAATGATTCAAAACTCATCGAGCACAAAGCGAAAACTTACATTTCTAAAAATTTGTCAAATAGTTAAAACGTGTGTAAATTATCTTGCTAAACTTTATTAGATAGTCAAAATTTAATCTGATAATTATGTAAATAAAATTATTTTACGATATTATATTTTATGGCTTTTATTTAGAAGACCTTTTTTATCTATCAGCAATATTATTTTAAAAATCTAGAGTAGTAGTATTAGTAATTACTGAAACTTTGATCTAGATCAAGCAAAGCTCTAATTAGCAGTCTTTTAACAATGCTTCGCCATTCTAGCGGCAATCTTTCTTAAAAGCTGTTAAGACTAATTGCACTCACAAATTCATTTGCCAACTTATTTATAACACCAGCACCTCTGCTTTTAAAATAATTAAATCTTTGACTACAATTCCTTAATCTTTCTTGCGCCAAGTTCTTGGAATTTCTTGTAAAATTATACCTCTTACTGCCAGGTTTGGTGTTAAAGCTGTAATTTACAATTTCCATATTGTTTACTTTTTTGAACTTGATAATTCCATTCTAGATAGTCATTTTGGAAACTCCAAATTTGCTGAGGTACTAACCGCGTTCCCCCTACGCTGCACTTTTCGATCTCATTTATAACTTTTTCTAAGTAAGGACACATAAGCTGATGGCATATTCCTCTGGAGTCTGACAAGTGAACAGAATAGTATCGTAAGTATTTTTATTGCTGTAAATTTGAAATATCTTTAGATCATCCCCAATATACAGTTTGCTCTTATCAATATTCAATGAAGTAGATCAGTCCCTTGACCATCTACACACGTCGTCTTAATTCGGTTGACGATATAATTCAACTGAAACTTTTGGTAATCGATATAATTTTTGTATCATCTGCATAAGATTCACATTCATTTTCTATTATTCCTAACATGTTGTTAATGTAAATAATGGAAAGTAATGTCTCAAGTAGTGAACCCTGAGGCACTCCATTTATCACATCTATCTAATTTGAACATATTTCATCAAGATCACTTTCTACTTTGATCATAATTTTTAGATTCAATTCAATTCAATGAATCATAAAAATAAAAAAGATTATTTTGAATTTTTCTAATTTAAAATAAGCTTTTCGAAGTGGAGAAAAAAATATTATAAAATTTCTGTAAAGCTGATAACATATTAGAGTAAATTTTATTTTTCCGATTTATTTCACTAATTTACAAAATTAAAAATAGTGTTCTAGTTTACTATTCAGGTTAACAGTTTTTTTTTTATTTTTTCATTTTTAAAAATCTTAATTTTTAGTGCTTTTTTAGATTGGTTTCTTTAATTATTTGAACAGATTTAAAAAAAAATGCTAAAAGCTTAAAAAATTTAAATAAGAATATTCTTTTATTTTAGCAATCTCCGTCTTAACTGCTGAGGGTTGGTAAGAATATCATATTTTTGAGATATAATTTGATCTGCTTTTGAATTTCAGATAATGCAATAATATAAAGTAAAGAAACTGAATAATTACAAATATGATCTTACTAAATTTATTTTAAAATTTCGTATAATTTTATCAATTAAGATTAAAAATAAACTAGTATTTATTTATGGAATATAAGTTTATTTTTTTAAATTTAAAAATTTAAAAAAATTTTGTCTTTTTAAACTAACGGTGGAGTTGTTTTTACTTCATATCCAACTTGGACCAATGAACAACATGGACAAAATGCAGTTGCAAAAACGTCACTACAAATAGATCCCTAAAAAATAATTTTTAAACATAAAAAGAAATTTATTTTCTAAATTATCAAACCTGAATTCCTCTTTCAGTTCTAACTTTCACTCTAAGTGGTACCAAACCACCAAATATACAATCACAGATACCTTCACCTGCTTTCGAATAAATAGAAAGTAAATAACAGGCAGGAAAAAAGATTGAACATAAAAGTCCTTCACAATCTCCAAAGCAACCACAAAGACCAGATGACCACTCTCTTTTCGGTAAATTTCGAACAACAGTTTGTCTAAAAATTTAAATAGCATATTTAATAAATTGCTTAAATATTAATCCTTTTTAAAGTAAAAATACTTATTGGTAAAAAAAGAATTTTTTCTTAAAAATAAAATTATGTTAAAAAATTTTTTATTTACTGGATAATTGGCTGAACTGTTATTGTTGGCGAATTTTGACCATGGAAGTCTATATTCTCCTTCATTGTCTGAGCTTATTTTGGCTGAATATTTTTTCTTAGTGAAGTTTAAAACTTTAGAAATATTAAATAATTACTTCTCAAACTTTTTTCTTGCTATTTAAATCATCTTAGCTATGTTTATCTATTTTAGTTTTATCTTTAATTGTAAAATTTTTTAAAATTTATTTATTTTTGATAATTTTTGTTTCTTGTTGTCATAATATTAATAAACATTAGATTATTTCTATGGATTTTAAATAAAACAAAAAAAAAAAGTTTGTAAAAAGGCCGGTCGAAAAAATATTATGACTTTATCTAACTCTTTGAAAAGAATTTAAAATTATTAAAACAGTAAGAAAAGATTTTCTAAAATTTATATTTTTTTTTATTAATTATATTTTTGTTTTAAAAATCATCTTTTGTTTTTAGCAATTTTTGACGGTGTTTTGAAATAAATCTTTCATTTATCTAGAATTTTATTGTCATTTTAACAATTAAAAATTAAATTGGCATCTTTTTAAGATGATTCAACTGAATCCAAAATATCGTATTTTTTTAAATCATCAATTTAATAGATTATTTTGCTTTATATTTCGATACCAATTCCTCAAAAATAATCTGGGGGAAATTCGATTTTTTTCCCATTTGTATCCGACAAGAATTTAAAAAACTTCCTTCTTTTTTGATACAATCTAATATTCACAAACAAATTTATAACTAATTTTTTAATAAATATTACAGCTTTGTGATGGTGGAATCATAAAATCATTTAAAGCACATTACAATAAATAATTATGTTTAAAAAATTATTAGTTGAGCTTTATCAATTATTAAATTGTTTTGTGAAAAATCTAAAGGTTTTGATGAAATTTATAGCGATAAATTAGTTTAATTAATGAAATGTTAGGTGATTTAAATGAAAATAATTTAAAATAATAAAATATTAATCTTTTTAAAATTTTCATATAAACTTAAAATTTGTAAACTTTTTTTAAAATTCAATAAAATCATTTGATTTTTTTAACCTTTGAAATATTCCAGTTTAAAGTTTATTCGGAAAAATTAATTCGAAATATCCTTTTTTGGGTCCCTAAGAATTCGGATTAAAGAGCTTTGACTGTACTACTAAATTTATTACATGAAATAAAAATGCTTAAAGATTAAAAGCTGTAAAATCAAAAATATATTGCCATGGATATGATTTAACTTTTTTTACATTCAATTCTTATAATTAGTTATTTTAAAAACTAGTTGCGTAATAAAAAAAAATTGAGTAAATCTTTGAATTTTAAAATGACTACATTTGGCCCAGAGACTCCTACTCCATTTTGTGTAAAGTCTGAGCAATACATGAGACAATCCTATCAGAAAATATTTCAGCATTGTGAAGAAAAACTATTCAAAAGAGCCAAAAGTCCTATATGGAACGCAATTGATGCTGCAGATGCAAACGAATATGAAAAGCAGTTTTGCCAATCGATTAGTAAATTTCTAGATATAGATTGTACAGATGGTGTTCTGTACATACGCGCTAAAGGAGATGATGATACAGCTTTAAGCTCAGGTTTGACAATGAAATCATACATAAAAAATTGGCCGCTAATTATTGAGGAAAATTTTTGTTTGAGTAAAAAAATTGACGTGTGTCAGATAAGATTATTAGATAATTCAGAAAAGAATTATGATAAAATGGATTTCGAATATAAACCAAATTACAAAAGTGAATTTGTCAAATGTGAAAACAAATTAAAAAAATACGATAAAATAATCATGAAAAATTGTCTCAAGTATTTTGACGACAACCCAAAAGAATTTTGCCAATTTATAATGAAATATTTTAAAGAACAAGCGCAGACCAAACCAAGTTTATTAATCATTCAAAGAGTAGAAGATTTAAATACTTTGCCATTTCACAAAGCAGTCACTAAAGAATGGAAAGCGAATGATACAAAATATGCAACGTTTATGGAAACCATGCAAAATGAATTTTTCGCCATCAAATATGATATTGAAGTATTTAAATATCTAATTGATTGTAAGTCAACATGGTTCACTCAACTGAGAGATAATGACCTTTATCCACTGAATCAAAAGTCCTTGTTAATAGATGAAAATACTATCTCGAGCCAAGATGAGTTAGTTACAGGAATGAGAGAATTGAATGAGACAATTTTTAAATATCAACAATTGGACCAATATATTGAAATATCGGACAGAATGTTATTTATTGGTGCTCATCAACAATTCAATCGGCAAGCGACATTAGCCGAACGAGTAAAACATCGCAAACAGAGATCTCCATATAATGCTGAGTTAGATTCGTCGATTGATAATGAAATAAGAAAACTGCAAATGGAAATAACGCCTGAACTAAAGCCACTTTTAACTTCAAATAAGTACTCAAGGAAAAAACTTTGATTCAAAATTTTTTTTGTATTTAGATTAAAATGAAAATTCTCAAAAAGTTATTTAAATAATGACAAAATTTAATTACAAATACAATTTTTTTAAAACATTTAAATTTGATATAAAATAAACTAAAAATTTTAAGCAAAAATTTTGGAATTAATTTAATGTTCTTTTTTTTAAAAATGGTTTATAAATAAAATATTTAAGTTATCCAGTATCCAATTTCTATCTCTGTAAATTTTTTAGACTAAAAAGTAGTATTTTTATTCACACACTCTTTCTTGATTCGAGATAGATATCTTAATCATATTTCGCTTGAAAAATTATTTATTGTTATATTTTTTTAAATGCTCAAGTTGATTCATTTTTTTAAGAATCAAAAAGATTTTTACCTAAAAATTCATTATTTTAGAAAGAACAAAATATTCCTAATTTTATTTTTGACACTATTTTCTTATTTAACAATTTGACCTTAAATTAATTGACATCCAATTCATTTGGTATTAAATTATTCATATATAAATTAAATTTAATCATTTTTTGAACCATGTCTCGCTCCCTTACAAGCTCTTGAACTTGTTAGAAATGCAGACGATACCCAATCCTTTCTAATTTAATAATAAATAAAATTGGTTTCTCTTCAAATGGCCCATTTATCATACTTTTATTTATTTATTTGACCATTTATCCTTGACCCATAGTAAAAGATGCAAATAATTACAAGATAAATTCGATGCTTCAAAAAGCTATTACTCAGAAAAACAACTTCAACTTTATTGTTAAATCTTGACATATAATTTGATATTTAAAAAATTGCTTTCTAAAAGTAAAACCAGCATTATATAATTATTACATTTGGCGATTTTTTCTAGTTTAGCGCCAAAAAAAGTCATTATTATTCTTTTTAGCTATTTTTTAAGTGTGTGATTGTTGTTGTATCTTATAGTTACCCTAACAAAAAATTTAGTTTTTTTTAGCACAAAGATATCAAGTAGTATTTGATTTTTGATTGTGCTCTTGGTACGAATATTGTCTGTTTTGATGTAAGAACATATCATGCGACTCGTTTTTATCTCTAATAGATAAGTTATTATATTATTCGTTATTCTTTTTTTTAATTTGTTTAATTTGGATTGTTTTGGCCATATTTGAGGTTATTTGTAGGCAAAAAATAAATTAAAATGAAACTAATCATATTTTTTTACTTATTTGCTTTCTGTATCGAGCTAATGCTCTTTTAGATTAAAAAAAAAGATCAAAAAAGGGGTATTGTGAATTTCAAAAACAAAAAGAACAAAAATTCTTCCTTTTTTGATAAATCAAAATTTACTAAAAAAAATATAAATAAGAAGAAAATTTTGTTAAAAATTGGAGTTTTTTGCACTAATTTTTGAACGATGGTCAAAATTAAATATCATTTTAATTTAGATATACTTTTAGATAGTATATAAATTTAAAAATACAAAATCAAATATTATATGATATAAAGCTCTAGGGATAAAACTCGAATTTTGGATTTAGCCTTTGACCTTTTTTGAAAGGTTATACAGTAAAAGAATAAATAATCTTATAGTTAGACAAGAGTAGTTTTTTTAAAAAATGAGTTGATAAATTAAATAATTCATTTTTCAATTGAACTGCTTTCTTTATTCAATTTTTATTCCAATCAATAAATTAAAATTTGAAAAATATTAAATATAAAAACATTGAATGAAAGGAAAGCATTAAAGATAAAGGTATTCAGTAATTTAGTACTAAAGAAATTTAAAACTATGAATTTAGTACTAATGATTATAGTACTAAATAAATTTTATACTAAATAAAAAATAAGGAATTTAGTACTAAGCGAAATAAATACTAAATGATTTTTATACTTTTCTTAT